>JAQMCW010166962.1:0-11275 GCA_030068335.1 Chrysichthys cranchii
TGTGTGTGTGTGTGTGTGTGTGTGTGTGTGTGTGTGTGTGTGTGTGTGTGTGTGTGTGTGTGTGTGTATGTGTGTATATATTAAAAAAACATTTTTTCTTCTCACCATTCTGTGTAAGCCCTACAGACTATTGTGTGAAAATCACAGCAGATTTGCAGTTCCTGAAACACTCCAACCAGCAACCTGACCATGGTGACCGGTACGGAGAATTATCCCCTCAATCTAGTTCCTCGTATCAACAGTAACTCAAATTCTCTTCACCTGCGTTTGCAAAATCTTATACTTTGCCCTGATGCTCCATGACTGGCTGAGCCTATTGGTCGAGGGCCTGAAAGCGAAAGTGGCTGGTGAATGTAGTGTCTAGCCTGTACCCACTTATTAGGTCATAGTCCAAGGTTTAATGCACAGCCCCCGGCGTGAGAAGGAAGTCATACCTGTCTTCACTTACTCACTCTCTCTCTCGGTCTCTCATTCTCTGAGCGCACAAGGGTCAAACCTCATGATTCAGACTGAATGAATCGGGTCGGCACACCTCAGCCTGTCAGCACGGTGTGTGATCCTGTCTCCGTCTCCGTCTCTGTCTGTCTCTGTCTCAGTGCCTCACTGACTCTGTTCCCCGACATAAAGAAAGTAACTGTCCCGTCTCGGTGTGATTCACTCACACTGACGATGAGAATGAATGTAGGACTCGCTCATTGCTCACAGCTCCCTTCCAAATCCCATTCTTATGAAACCATCAGCCTCTATAATTAGTCTCGTATGACTCGCACGCCCTTAAGGAGTAAAGCTCTTGCAGAGCCTTCGTTTCTCTTGTTTACTCATTTAAAGTTTTGTTTCACTCTTTGTTTAAGGCTATTTAGCTCCGGATCCATCACCTGAAGCCATTCAAACCACCATTTTCATCCCAGGGGGTCATTTGTTCATCCCCAGTAAGCACTTGAGTAATTTTCAGTGTTCTGGTGGATATAGACGATCACAGGAGGAATGGATTTTGAGGTTTAGATACACCCTGAGCGGGGCACCAGGCTTTCAACCACGAGATGTTTTCACATAGGGTTAACTTAGTACGGACAATCTGCCTCCCGGCAGCAAAAGTGTTCGGTCGCTTGCAGCGTAAGGACAACATGGATGAAACGTTTCCCTGGCGGCAACCTGTACGTTCATTTGGACTAAATTAATTTCAACCTTCTTGGCTAGCATGTGAAGTTATTAGGTTTAGGTGGAGTCATTTCTATGTTCCGCATCCTCCTCTAATAAATTTCGCATGCATTGATAAACCTTTGGACGCTCTGATGAAGAAAAAAAAAAACAAAACAAAACAAGGATCCGAAGGAGAAGTTACAGTGGGTGTGTTAAAAGCAGTATTGGAACAGACTAGCGCCATTCGTCATGCTCATTTTCCCGAAAAACCTCCTCGAACATAATCCGCGTTAACGTGCAGACTCGCGCGCGTGACCCCGAACGCCCATTCTGTAATGCTTATGTCAACCCCGCACCACAGCGCACACTCTTTTTAGCCTACGCCCAGAATCTCATATCCCAGCAGTGGATCAGGATGTGTAAAATGGAAGAATTTTTCCTACAGCTGCACCCGACTATTACACAAACACACACACACACACACACACACAAACAGGCACCAGCTAACCTCTCGCAGATGTGCTGACGGGGAGGGAGAAGCAAAAATGGGGAACCAGAGTGAGGGAGACAGATGTGCAGAAGGACAGGAAGGAAGGAAGGAAGGCGTCGAAAGCTCGAATTTAATAAGTAATGAAAGATTGAGAAGGGTCGTACAGAGAGTAAGGACAAAAACATGCAGACAGGACTGCAGTGCATTTAAAAGAGAAAAAAAAAACCAAAAACACATGGGCCTGTTCAGCCTCTGAAGAAATAGCCATAACAACAGATAAATTGACCTCTTGGAGTAGGTCTGGTCACGAGACACACCAAGAAACAAGCAATAAATTCATTTGTTTCTGCTTTTGAAAATGGCCCGACTTGGCTGGCATTCAAAGCAAAGCAAATGTCCCCCGAAGGGTTTCCCCTCGTACGCTGGGTATTCTAGAACTTTATATGGGTCCCATCGGGTCTTTAGGAACTATTTACGAATTTCACATACTACTGTGAATCGGACATACAGTACATATTCTCCAGGGACATTTCTTGTTTGGAAGATTCCGGACTCCTCCGCGTCCATCTGTCCACCAACCCAGCGTTCTCACAGAAATGACACCGCTCCCCTGAGATTGGCGCTCACTATATGGCCCAGTGAAGATGTCCAGCTATCTACTTTGAGACCGAAGTCTGGCGAAAGGGGAGGAAAAAAATGTTGGATGGTGTTTACCAACCAGTGGAGAAATGGTTCTCCGATGAGGGTTGGTGGCCGATGGAAAAATGGCGTGATCTGTCAAGCTCTCTGATATCTTGTATCCTTTTCTGCAATTCCAATTTCCGAAATGCCAAAATATCACCCTTGCTTCAGTGGATAATCTCATGTGGATCCTGAAGATTAGTTCCTAAGAGCCGCTGCTGTAATCATACATATCCTTTAAACACACTCAGACACACTGGATGTATTTTCACTCCACTTTATGATCTCACCCAGAACAGGATGGGTTTCTTGGTCAGTCTGGTTTCTCTCATCTCTCATGTCATGATGTCATCCCAGGGAGCTTTTCTTCAGCAAATCCGCCTCTGGTTTGCTCATTAAGGATCTAAATTTAAATCTGGATTTCTGCTTTATGTCGGTTTGAACGCGCTGTAAGAGTAATATTGAATGGGACTCAACGTTCCGTTCTTCTAGATTCCAGCATAAGCGCTCTGAGGTGGTTAGTGTGACCTTTTCAGCTGCTTCCAACCCAAAAGCTCCTTAAATCCGGCTCAAAAATCTGGTTCATGTGTATGCTCAAGTGTCTGCAAGGTTCCCTTCAGCCAGATTCTTATGTCGGGGAATTATGCCTAATCAACACGTCTTTACTGCACACGTCAGTGCAACGTTAACAAGCAGTTAGCGTTTAGCTTGTAATCCAGCGCTGAATAAACCCTGCAGTAATAGACAGACAGCTGGGTTATTGTCCCTGGTCCAAGCTAAAAATGCCCAGGCGTTATGTTCAGCAGAACCTAGAGTATTATTCACTCTGGCCAAATAATACTTGGTCCATTGTCTCTAACTGCATTGTAGCCACAAAACCAAAACAATCCATTACCAAGATTTGACTTAATATTTCGGCGAGTCAGCTGATGTATTTTTGAAGTAATCATTTGGAGCGTTTCCCAGCAACATTTCCAAATAAAAAAATATCCTCAAGATCAAAATATCGAGAGCCCAATTTTCTTGACCATTATGGAAGATCATACCGAACGTCCTACGAAACAGCAACACGCTCTAACCCTGATCCTTCACGAGTGAAACATACAATCTCTCGAATTTAGACCCCCGATATCATGTTCATACATTTTATTTGTCCTCGGTAAGTGCATCACTCTGGTCAGGGTTGCAGTGGATCTGGAGCCAGTCCCAGGAACACGGGATGCAAGGTGGAGACATACCCTAAATGGGATGCCAGTCCATCACAGGGCACTGTGCATACACACAATCCACCTCCACCAGCATGTTTTTTGGGAAGTGGGTGGAAACCTGAGCTCCTGGAGGAAACTCGCCCAGAAACCCAAACCCTTCATGGACAGTAACTCAAGCTTTTGTCCAAGGATTGAACCCTGGAGCTAATGAAGTAGCAAATGTTCCTGCATTGCCATCGTATCACAATGCACAGTTCAAGGAAAGTTGAATGAAAAAAAAAAAAAACAAAAAACCAAACAAACCCAGCAGCATTCCATTCTGGGAAGCACAGGAAGCACAGCACTGTGTGGTCAAATATCTGGAAATGTCCCAGGTAATCTTTTAAACTACCCCTGCTTAAGCATGTCCATTAGCATGCTTTGTCGGGGCATGTTTGTGTGTGTGTGTGTGGTTGGGGGGGTGTTACAACAGGCCTATTAGCCAATGTCTATGGGGGAAGCTCATCCATGTAAGACGAACACACAATCATCAGCCTGACTCTCACACCCCCACTGATACTGTACGTTGTTGATATTCAGTGTTCGGCGGTTTCAAATTTTGTTTAGAAAAGCATTGGCAGGAGTGAATAGACATTTGAGAGCAGTGCTGAAACAGCACCATCGACACGCCTCTGGAACGGAAACATGTTGCTCATCGGGGTGTAACGATCCACTGGCGACGTGGATTGATGCATCACGTTTAGAGGAAAAGTCTTGAAAAGCTGCATTTAAAAATAAATCCCATTTTAACCCGATGTGTAAATAATCAAGTCGGATGGATGATTTGCGCGGACTCTGCGCTGACGAATATGGACTTATCCGCGTCGTCTGGGATTCAGCGTCACGCTCGGATATTGAACTGTTGCCTTTTGAGCTCGAAAGTGCCTGATATCGCCTGGAATCCTGAGGTTTCCACTCGTAGTTGCACGATTGATCCGGCGTTTTGAGAGGAAAAGATTTCCAGTGTTGCTGAACACACTGTTCTCTCTAGATATACAAACCTGCCCTCAGTTTGCTCACCTGGTGGCCTGTTTGGACATTGTTACACGTGACACCAAGCCCTTTAATCCTTAGACAAAACTTTTTATTGGCAAACAATTCTACTTTGCATACACAGTCTGAGCTTAGACCACCCGGCATTTCCATTAGCGAGTCATGGTTTGAAACATTTCAGGATTGCATGAGGGATGTCGTCCTGCTGGTAGTCATACTTCCACACAAGATGAGGAAGCCGGCCTTTATTCTAGTAACGAGTACCGAAACAGTGATACGGCAGAAACGCATAAGTGAGACCACAATGACCTGCTATGACAGGGTATGACGCGTATCCATTCTGTGCTATGACACACTCCTGGGCTTGACCCACTGCAGGAGGGGTTCCAGGCAGGGTTATCTGATAAGATCTGACCCAGGTCAGCATGGTCTCTTCTCGAAGCGGACTCCCTTGAAAGAGCGAGTTTCACATCCTAATGCATTTTCATCACTTCTCTCTCTCTCTGTCTGCCTCTCTGTCTGTCTATCCTTTTAATCTTCTCTCATTCCACCTCATGGACAGCTCGCCAGTTTTCCCCAGCACTCAACAAAAGCCACTTTGTGAAGCATTTCACCTACAGTGACCTCCTCCTAGGCTGCAACGGTTGTCTCTGTTGACATGTCGTCGTAATCCTTTTGGATTTTATGTGCTGTTAATGTGAGTCGATGGAACGTGACTGACTGACTGACAACGGTTTGTCCCACAAGCTGTCAATCAAGCTGTTCTTGTAGACAGGATCGCGTATTAGAACGATCTCATTGATCTAAAACTCAGTCGACTTATTTCACACTTTGGAACTGAACTGTAATCGCTTTAAACAACGTCTCTTCTATATAGAGGAAGAACCACCCCGATGCCGCAGGCAAAGCCAGATTAATGTGCAAACTTTGTGCCAGTGTGGCAACCCTCATTTCCGCCAATAGCAGAAGTAAAAATTTCCTCTAGTTCTTGATCAATCAAAAACTTCGCCACAATGACGCGTGTGAAAAATGACACAGCGTTTATACAGTACCACTTCCTGTGTTGATTACACTATTGCAGAAGCGATAAACACAGCTGGAGCTTCTGTTTTTTTCTTTTCTTACCAAAGTAGATTACATAACAAGAACGTCGCAGCGATCAGCTACCGTATTAGCCCAGTTTGTTAAGGTGGTTTGTTTAGCCCAGGATAAAGTGGGACGTTGGATTGTGCGGCGGAGAAAAAACACCTAGAATGAAAGCTCCTTTAGGAGATCTAACTTGTAGATTTGGGTACTACTCCGTGGAAACTTGATACCAACCATTTTCCTGAGCTTGAGTCATAGGCTGGTCGTACCAGGTGGTGCGTTCAGCTTCTCGGGTCTTTATCACGTTGGCAGAGTAAACTCCAGCTCGTTCCAGTTCACTCTGATGAGCGACTGGCGTGCGGCGTTGCTGAGAACTTCTCTCGTTAACTACTACCAGTAATTTTACTGCGCCCTAGATTTAGTCTCCAAAACATTCCCAGGTGGGGTTCATTTTGAAGCAAAGACCAAATATCTCACTGTTTTCCTGAACCGCTGTAGACCAAGTCCGATACTTCTGCTTAAAAAGATCCTCTAACGTAATCGTTCAGTGGGTCCGCTGCTGCTCCTCTAGGGGAATATGGTCTTATTTAATATCCACTTTGAAAATCAAGATTTTGGCGTTATGTCGTGTGTTTACAGTTTAGGATCCATTCCAATCCTAAATCCACCACCCTTAGAGGGGAATTTTTGTTTAACGCTCGTAGTACTGTGCAAAACCTTGAGAATTCGAAGGGGTAAATAGTGTCAAATGGGATCCTATCACAATTGTAATTAAAAAAAAGGGGGGGGGGGGTTCTAAGGATGGACGGATCAGAAATGCATTCGCAACCATAGTATGTCAGTAGTGAGGACGTCCGAGTGGCGTCTTGACTGCAGAAAGCTTGAGAGAATTGTTGAGCTCGTCGGATCCATGGTGCTAAGACCCAGGCTGGAAATCCCACGTTCCTCGAGAAAAGTTTGTACTGGATTCCGCATTTCCTCCCACTAAAGCGTTTCTGCCTGAAGATACGCATTCCAAACTCCTACTGTTACTTTTACTCCACTGTCTTGGTCTTTAAATGTTTATTTTATACTTTAACAGGCTCACTAAAAGTGGACAGTTGAAAACTGACCTATTTTCTAGCCTTGGATTCCTTTTCTTGGCGGACCAGAGTGGAACCCAGCGTGATCTTCTGCTCTTGTAGCCCATGTGACTCATGGTTCAACATGTTGTGTGTCCTTGAATGCTTTTCTGCTCCCCATGGGTGTAAAGAGTGGGTTCTTGAGTTACCCTAGTCTTCCTGTCAGCTCAGGTCCATCTGGCCATTCACATCTGACCTCTACCATCAAACAAGGCGGTTCCACTTGCAGACCTTTCTTTGGTTTGGTTTTACGCACCATTCTGCGTAAACTCTAGAGACGGATTTGCGTGAAAATTCCAGGAGCACCAACAATTCTGCCAAGGTCCAAGCTCGTTTTCTGTCTTCTACAATGCCTTCAAACTGCCCCAGGTTGAAGGCATCATCGATGCATCCTTGACGTCTCCTGTTATCTTTAAATCTGCGCAGCACCTCCCTCCAGCAGTGGAAAAAGGTTTTTTTGGGGTTTTTTAATGAAGGTGGACTGAGCTTCACAGAAAACTGAATTTGTATATAAAAATATACGTTTTTGGTCATTTTTTCCTTCTTAGAATTTAAGATTGTGCTATCTTAACACTAGCACAACTTCTAAGTGTAAACTTACCACTTCAAAGGGTTACGCTCCTTGAATGTAACCAAATAAACCAAATGTTCTGATTTATGAGGCGTCTCTTAGCTATCTATCTAACGTTATGATGCTGATGTTACACGTTACCATAAACGCTACCTTAAAAGGTTCTTCGAAACGAACGTCCTTAGGAGATGCCTTCAGTCGGAAGTCCTGACTTAGGACACAGCTGTGTATTAGGAGCACCTGTCCAGCTATAAATATATCTCTATAGAACAGTAAATAATGGTGAGTAAAAGAAACCGACCTGAAAACATGACTAAATACAGTGGAACCTTTAGTCTGCAGTCTCTGCTATGTATCTGCAGGTTTGTTACTTGCTCAGGAATGTGGGGGTAAATGGCTCTCCTTCACGCTGGATTGCCGCGCAGTGCTAATCACCATACACACTCACTCATATTTGCAACTGTGCACGCGCACACACGCACGCACACACACACACACACACACACGGTGCACTAAGTGCAGAAATTTGAGCATGACGGTGAGAGGATTGAGAGAAAGAGAAGCGGAGGGGAGGGAGGGAGGGAGTTTAGGGCTCATGGGGGAGGTGAGGGAGGAGGAGAATAAGGAGGCGATTGTTGGGGAGTTGGAGATGGGTATAAAGGCTGAAACAAGAGTGAGCCAGATTCACCACACACCCAGGAACAGGAGATCGCAGAAGATTGCCCTGACTTGTAATCACACAGGTAGGTTCAATCCTTTCAACCCTTTATTTAGATCGAAATTAATCTCTAGTGAAGTGACTGAGAGGGTTTTTATCATATAGCAAGGGGGGGAAAAAAGCTCAACAAGTGCGCATCTGCTTTCTCCATGACAAAATATATGTAGATTTTTCTGCCTTTTATTTATTTGTTTGTTTATTTATTTATTTTGGCACTCTGTGTTCACGTATTCAGCTCCCGAGCCACACTCAGCGTTTACCCTTCATGCAGATTTGTCTGGAATACCCAGTTTGCTCTGCTTGTGGTTTTCTAATTCACTGCACACATTCGAGTTATTGTGCACACACATACGCAGCATTCTTTCTTGCGCAACACGTGCTGGTTTTTTAGGGCTGGATTTGCCCTGCTCCTTGTCTCTCTGTTTCTGGAAACTGTTTGGATTGTGTTGCAAAATGCAGGATGAATGTTACGGACACGCCGAACGCGAGCGGCAGAAAGATCCACACGCCTTTGAAAAAAGACAAAAATGAACTCTGAGCCTGATCGTACGGTCGTAAGAATGATTTTTGAGATATCAGGGTCACATCGGGGGAATCTTTGAACCGATGTTTAGGAAGGTAATTGGACGAAATGGATAAGTTCTCAGTGTAACAGGTAAACCTTTAAGGTGAGGGGTGTCCAAATGTCACATCTGCCCAAGGCGAGGTTCCTTTAGGGTCAAATGCAGTAAGGAGGCCACAAGCTTTTAACTGAAGCAGAAGCATCTGCACTGTAAAATAAATAAATATATAAATAAATAAAAATCTCGTCATATTCTGAACGTCAGCCGATGTCTTTTTTTTCTTCTTTTTTTCCCCCATGTTTGAAACGTCTTTGTGGTCTGTGGGTTACTAGAGGACCTTCAGGCACAAAGTGTGCCTCAATTTTTCCATCGATTTTCCTCTTGTGACTTAAGCCATGCTAGTAATTTGTGAAATCGCTTCGAATCGAGGGCTTTTGGTTCACAGCCCATGTGTACGACGACTTGTAAATATGTCGTCGTGTGTCGTTATGAAGGCGTTAAGTAGAAGAATAATAATAATAACGGATTTAATAACCTGCTCCCAGCCTGCACGATGATTAGTGCCCGTCACCAGCATGAAAGGAAGTCAGGCTCGTTTTGCTTTAAGCTCCTTTAAGCACCACACAGACCGGGATTGAACCCCGTTATCGTTTCATGTCCACCGTTTTCTTTCTCGTCAACTTCACTTCCACTCAGGAGCTTCCAGATCGTCTGGGATTTGATCCCCTGCCAAGTTTATGTTCAGAAAAAAACGCCTCCCGTGCATCATAAGTGTTCATTAATAATAAACATACCCACGGCGTTATAAGGCCGAATGAACTTGTCAGTACGTTTCTCGTTCTTTTCCCTTGTCCTAACGTCTCGTGTTCTTCTTGTACAGACATCATGTTGAGAAACTTCCCCGCTCCTCCACTTCTTCTCCTCGTCGCATTGCTCATCTCCTCCATGCCCCCACCGTCGTCATCATCACCCTACAATGCCACCCGCCGGGCTGGTGTTCCTAATCCTCGTTTTTCTGCTTCGCTTGATGACTACGATGATTTAGACCGTGAACCTACAGAAGCTCCACGCAAACCCACGGGTTCCCCGCTTCCGCACTGCAAGTACGAACCCTGCAAGGACCAGCAAGAGTCGTGTCCGAAGCTCGCGCTCAACATGTCCTGCTCCTGCCCTGGGATCAGCGGCCCCTTCGAGAAGCCGGACGCCCCTACGCTGTACACTCTGTCTTTAGAAAGCAAGGGGGTGGTGGTGCGATGGTGTGCTCCAGCCTCCACAGTCACGCACTACGTCATTCTGGTGGGGGGTCAGGGCGAGGGGCGGAAGGCGGGAGAGAACAGGAGGATGATGGAGCTGGAAGATCTAGCTCCTGGCACAAAGGTGTGCGTGCAGGCAGCGAACACGGCGGGTGTTAGCACGCAAGAGAGCCGCTCGTGCACCACGTTCGACCCCAGCGACTCCGAGACGAGGCTGGCCGTGACGCTGGCACTCATCGGTACGGCGGTGGCGGTGGTGGTGCTGATTGTGGTCGGGCTGTTGGTCTGGTGTTGCAGGAGACACCGGAAAACAGCTACACGGACGGCAAACCGAGGAACCTGAGGAAGGAGCGCTCTGAGGAAGAGAAAAGCAAAAGCAGGAGAACTCGAACTGTTTGCTGAAAGGATTTTTACTGGAATGTCCGTCTATACAAAAGCACTTTATTGTTGTCATTGTTTGAGTGTTAATTGTATGTGATCTTTTTTTGTAGCTTTTTGCTTGTTTTATTATTATTATTATTATTATTATTATTATTATTATTATTATTATTATTATGTTTTGCTCTTGTAGGTCTTTTTTTTTTTTTTTTTTTGGAAATAGGTTTCTGGAAGAACTTTTATTTTTTTGCTACCTTTCTGTGCCAGATTGAAGTGAATTAAGAATGATGTAGCAGATTGAAATAAAAATATATAGATATGGATATTATCTTCAGTTTCTTTTCCAGCCTCTGGAGTGCAAACCAGCTCCCGTGAACGGACCCGGGGGGTGAATTGCAAAATACTGACCTCATTGCATATGGAGGCCTTTAGGGGGCAGAGCAGCTTGGTTTTGAGTCTGGGTCTAAAAATAAATAAATAAAAATACTACTACTACTACTACTACTACTACTACTACTAATAATAATAAACACTCCCTGCCTGATAAATTTCCCATTTTGAATCACAACTTAAAAAAAAATAAAAAAATAAAAAAGGATCTCTGTACCACAGCGGTGTTGAATTCTCGGTTCTGATTGGTTGGAAGGTGTTATCGAAGGAGATGCTTAATTAGCATTTATGGAAGGAGTCTCTGGCGTCAGAGTTGAAGAGAAGTTTACGCGTTGTGGTTTCTCAGGTGCTATTATTGGTCTTACAGTGGAACCTTGGATTGCGAGCATGATTCATTCCGGAGACGTCCCTGTAATCCAAAGCACTCGTATATCAAAGCGGGTTTCCCCATAAGAAATAACGGAAACTCAGATAATTCGTTCCACAGCACAGAAATATTTATATAAAAATGATTAATACAAAAATATAAAGTAAAAATACATAAAACAAAATGACCTGCACTTTAGCGTTAAAAAGACTGGTGGCTGGTGTGAGGGAGACCAGAGAGGAGGAGAGAGGGGGAGAGGAGGAGGATTATTGTGTAG
>JAQMCW010166971.1:0-11274 GCA_030068335.1 Chrysichthys cranchii
AGGACACACTTTAGTTCAACATGTCCCTATGGTTCAATCATTTTCAATCTTTTCTAGGGGTTCCATCATTTTTGTCCAGGCCAGTTTCATTATTTTGTTTTTTAAAATGATTGTTGAACCACAATTCAAAAGCAGTGTCTGATTTTCATTAGTTCATTTTCAGTAAATTTTTATGTATTACTACTTTTATCAGTTTCAAGTTATTTCAGTGACCATTGTGGGTTCTTCTTTCTTTAACAGAAGGGTACCAACAATTTTGTCCGCGTCTGTATGTTTTTTAAAAGGGAAAATGTTTGTAAAGGAGAGTTGGGGACAATCTACTATCACACCTGCTTGCTTCAAAGAATTGAATATGGACCTGAGGCCCTTGATTGCCTCAGGTTTCAGGGGATGACTTGCCCATTCTAAAATCAGATTTTGCGGTAATCACCACTGGTTCAGTGTTCCTTAAAGACACAAGAAACTTAGTGTATGTATGCTTCTGACTTTGATGAAAGTGAAAAATACATAAAAATTCTCCCTCACTCGATTCTGACTAACAAATGCAAAAAATATGTTAATATTTATTGATCTACAGGGTGAGCCATTTATATGGATACACCTTGGTGGGCCATTTATATGGATAATGGTTGGTGATAGTAACTTCCTGTTTGTGGCACATTAGTATATGGGAGGGGGAACTTTTCAAGATGGGTGGTGACATGTGCCACAAACAGGAAGTTAATATCACCAACCATTCCCATTTTATTAAGGTGTATCCATATAAATGGCCCACCCTGTACACTCTGATTTAATGTTTGACAGTAAAGACAAAAAAATTGTGTTTTTTTCTGAAGTGTGTGTGGTTTCAACTGTATAAACCAGGAACTGGTAACTCATACTCATGAACCAACCCTGTAAATAGGGTATATGTAATGTTCGGGGAAGGGAAAGTTGTGTATGTTGAAAAGGGGACTTTTAAGTTGAAGACCTTTTAGTTTAGGCTTGTTACCTGTAGTTCCAGTAAAGGAGCCATTGCAGTTTTGTCGGGAAAGAAGACACATGTAATACGCAGCAGTCGGAAGTTTATTTTCAGCCTGCATAATTTATCCTGCTCCAGATAGGGGTTGCCATCATGTCGCTGTTGGGATGGTCCATGCAGACTGCCTCGGTGTGCTTCGGGAGGTCTGGTGATGGCGCTGGCCTGCTGCTGCCACGGGCGGTTCTTCTGCGGTGGCTGTGAAGTGGATGGTTGAGGATCGTCTTGCGCTCGGGGCCCTGCTGGTGATCAGCTGCAGCTGAATAGACTATTCCTGCACCACACTGAACTCTTCCCAGAACTAAACTGACCACATAACACATGGTTGTAGATGCAGCATGTCATAATAGCATTAGCTGTCACCAAAATGAGGATGGTTTCTCTTTTGAGTCTGGTTCCTCTCAAGGTTTCTTCCTCTTGTCATCTGAGGGAGTTTTTCCTTGCCACTGTCGCCGCAGGCTTGCTCATCAGGGATAGGCATATAACTATACATTTCTATATATTTAAACATATGCACTTATGGATATGTTTGACTAATTAGCCTTTAATTGGACATTATGTATTGTAAAGCTGCTTTGCAACAATGTTCTGTTGTTAAAAGCGCTATACAAATAAAATTGAATTGAATTGAGTTGAATCCTTTTGTTCTTTTGCGGCTAAGCCAGTAAGTTTATTAATGAACGCATAAGAAAGAAAGTTGGGTATTATATGTGACCTTATGTTGTTTGTTTAATTGGAAACATATTTACCTGAAGAGCTAAAGATTAGCGCAACCAGTAGTAGAGTGATTGTAACATTTTATATTCATTTGTGTTGTCTGTATTTATCACAGTTTTACCTTTTCTTCATTCAATTCACCTAAATACAAAACTCCGCCTGTTCCTTGGGGAAGATAATGAGGAAACGAGTTTAACTTGCTGTTTCATGCTAGATGAGAACAGTACAGTAAAATGGCTACCCATCGGCAGAAGACAGCGCAGGATAAAGACGCTGAGGCGGTGGTTCCGGTCGAAGCAATGTCAACAGTGCAGGACGACACAGACCACAGATCCCAGACTCCAAGCTCTTGCCGTTCTACGAGCTCAACGCTAAGTGTTAGCATGGCAGCCACGAGGGCACGAGCAGAAGCGGAGGCGGCGAAGGCTAGAGCGTCATTTAGCCAAAGGGAAATGGAGATCAAGCTGGAAAGGGCCCGACTGGAAGCAGAATTAGAAGCGCTGAGCCAGTTGAGAGAAGCAGAAGCAGCTGTTGCCAAAACAGTTATTATGGAAGCTGCCATCAATGAATACAGTGCGGACGGAAGCTTAAAGGAGTTTAGAGTGTTGCCGGAGGCTGGAAGTGTTCGCGAAAGAGTAAGTGAATATGTAGTGAAGCATGCGCTACTGGTGAATGGCCACCCGAAGGTCGAAGTAGATTCGAGCCAGCAATCTCAACAGCTGTCCAACCCATCCACCCTGGATGAAGTGAAGGGCTCTCCTGGTCCACAGCAACACAGAGGTCGCCCAGACCAGGGCATCGAGCAATACTCCAACCCACCTCATGTGCGTTATGGCCGCTCTCAGTCACACGGACCATGCAGCCCGCAAGATGTCGCGGAGCTCAGCGTTCGATGCTCTCAAGGTCCTCAACCAGGTAAAAGGCTACATAGTCGAAGAGAACCGGTGACAAGCCATTACTCACCAGACTCTTTACCCAGTCATGATGTAAGTAGCAGCACATCAGACCTGGCTAAGTTTCTGATAAGAAGTCAGTTAGTGTCAGGCGGTTTGACTAAATATGATGATCAGCCCGAAAACTACCTCAGCTGGAGGTCGACGTTTATGAGCGTTGTGAACAGCTTAGACCTTGCAGCCCACGAACAGATCGACATGCTAATAAAGTGGTTAGGTCCAGAATCAAGTCAGTTAGCTCGTAGGATAAAATCAGCTAATATCAGACATCCATCAGCAGGACAAGACTGCACAAATGCTGTGGTGCTCCTGAAGCAATTGAGCAAGCCTTGTTTACTAAGTCGGACAATTTGCCAAGGATCGCTAACAGAGACAGTCATAGACTCAGAGAACTCAGCGACTTGTTGTTCGAGTTAGAAGCTGCTAAGGAAGATGGTTATCTAAGTGGACTAGCCTATCTGGACACAGCACGAGGAGTCGGTCCTATTGCAGAGAATTACCGTTCCACCTGCAGGAAAAATGGATAACATTCGGGTCCAAGTACAAAGAAAATCACAAGATGCCTTTCCCACCATTCTCAGTCTTCTCGCAGAGAAGAGAGGCTAAAGCGAGGAACGACCCAAGTTTCAATGTACCCTGTTATACAGCACCCACCTCAAAAAAGGAACGGTATGGAAATCAAAGAAACCAAGTCACTGTACACAAAACCAGCGTCGCCGCAGAATCCAGCAATAATGCGGAGAGGTGGATTGAGGATCCAAACACGACATGTCCAATCCACAAAAAACCTCATCCTCTCAGGAAATGTAAGAGTTTCAGAGCAATGCTATAGGAAGAAACTGCTTAAAGAGAAAGGCATATGTTTCTGCTGTTGTACTTCAGTCGCCCACCTTGCCAGGAAATGTGAAGCTCAAATAAAGTGTGCAGAGTGCCACAGTGAGACACGCATAGCCACTCTCCATTCCGACCCGGCAACAAAGGAGTCAGCAAAGATGCAGAGCCCCTCTAAAGATCATGGTGGGGAGCCAGAGAACGTACCTGAAGATGGGTTGAGCACGTCCGTGCCGTCTACATGCACGCAGGTATGTGGCAAGGGTTTCAGTGGAAGGTCATGCTCAAAGATATGCCTGGTTAATATGTACCCCCGAGGCGGTCGATCAGAGAGCAAAAGGATGTATGTGATCTTAGACGACCAAAGCAACGTGTCATTAGCAAAGACAGAGTTTTTCGGCATACAAGGACCATCGGTGCCATACATCTTAAGAACATGTGCCGGAGCTGTTAACGTGTCTGGTCGAAGGGCTCATGGTTATGTCATTGAGCCACTCACAGGTGAGCTTAGCATCCCTTTACCAACTCTGATAGAGTGCAATAATGTGCCAAACTCAAGAGAAGAAATCCCCACTCCAGAAGCAGCGTCTCATCACAGTCACATGCGAGCTGTGGCTAAAGAAATACCTGCTCTGGATAACTTGGTGGAAATCTGGCTTCTCTTGGGCCTAGACATACTCCAGGTCCAGAAGGTACGCCAGCAGTACAATGGGCCGCGGAACGCTCCATTTGCCCAGAAGCATGACCCATCCAAGGTCATTGTGGGTGACGTATGCCTCAGTGGAGCTCACTCGCCAAAGGTTGCAAACACATACAAAATCCGTTTTATGGAAAATGGACATTCCAGCTACATGCAACCCTGCGACAATGTGGTCAAGGTCAAAGAAGACTTCAGTCAGCATTACAATCGGGACAGTTGTCTATCTAAGCTAAGTGCAGCAAGATGACTATGTAGGCAAGGCAATCTTTCAGAGGTCTGAGAGAGACAATCAGGTAGCACCTTCAGTCGATGACCTGTCTTTCCTGCAGATAATGGACAAGGGGTTCGTCAGAGATAAAGGTGGCAACTGGATGGCACCACTGCCATTCCAGAATCTGAGGAGGCATCTGCCCAACAACAGGCAGTATGCATACGACCGCTTCAAGTCTTTACGGCATTTGTTCCAGAAAAGACTCAGTATGGAAGAGAATTTCATGGAGTTCATGCAGGAAATCCTGGAAAACAATCATGTTGAAAGAGCACCGTCATTTGAGGATGGAAAGGAAGTGTGGTACCTTCCCATGTTCGGGGTACACCACCCATGGAAACCGGGGAAAATTCGGGTAGTATTTGACTCAAGTGCCCGTTTTGAAGGAGTGTCATTGAACGAAGTCTTGCTTCAAGGGCCAAACCTCAACAAAGGACTCTTAGGAGTACTCATGAGGTTCAGGAGAGACCCTGTTGCCATCATTGCAGACATCAAGCAGATGTTCTATTGTTTCCTAGTTCAGGAAAAACACAGAGATATGTTACGGTTCCTGTGGTTCAAAGACAACAACCCGTACAATGAAGTGGTGGATTATCGCATGAGAGTCCACATATTCAGGAACAGCCCGTCCCCGGCGGTCACAACATATGGGTTAAGACGATCGGCTCAGGAAGGTGAGGAAGACTTTGGCAAAGACGTGTGTCAGTTTATTAAGATGGACTTTTATGTAGATGATGCCCTCAGGTCCTTCCCAACCGAGGACAATGCGATCGACATCTTAAAGAGAGCCCAAAAGTTACTAGAACGTTACAACATAAAGCTTCACAAAATCGCCTCAAATAGGGCCCAGGTCATGGATGCATTCCCCAAAGAGGATTGTGCCAAGGGCATGGAAACCCTGGATCTAGCAGTGGATGACTTACCTGTTCAGTGAAGTCTAGGTGTAGCCTGGAACATGGCGAAGGACAAGTTCACCTTCAACATTCCTGAGTCTCAGAAACCCTTTACATGCAGAGGTGTTTTGTCGACAATAAACAGCCTGTTTGATCCATTGGGCTTTTTGGCGCCAGTGACAGTCCAAGGCAGACTCCTCCTATGAGAGCTAATGTCCCAAGGTACAGACTGGGACACACCTCTGCCGGAGGAGAAGCTAATCAACTGGCAAAGATGGCAGAATTCCCTGCAGGAGCTGAACGAGTTGACCATCCCAGCCACCTATGCTTCATTCCCACTGACAAGGGCCAAGCCCACAGAATTGTGCGTATTTTCAGACGCCTCAGTGAAGGCCATTGCAGCAGTAACTTACCTCAAGGCAGAATCTGAAGAGGGTGTCCGAGACGTCAGCTTCGTCTTAGGCAAGGCCAAACTCACACCTCTAGCAGAACTCACCATCCCCAGATTGGAACTCTGCGTTGCAGTGCTGGCCATAGAGATCGCAGATCAAGTTAGAGAGGACATCGGCCAAGAATTAGACAGAATAACATACTGCACTGACAGTTAGGTGGTGTTGGAATACCTAAATAACACATCCCAGCGATTCTACGTGTTCGTGAATAATCGGTCAAGTCATCAGAGTCAGTGGAGGTATATACCCACCGAAAGCAACCCAGGCGACCATGCCACAAGGTGTTTGTCTGTAAACCAGCTGCAAACTTCCAGTTGGCTAACTGGACCAAAGTTCTTGCTAAACGCTGAGAAGTCAACAGCAGATGTGCACTTCGACCTGATCGATCCAGATTTAGATATGGAACTTCATCCCAAGGTCACAGCTTTCCTGACCAAAGTTCCAGAAACACAGCTGGGCACAAAGCGCTTTGAAAGGTCTTCATCTTGGAGCAGTTTTCATAAGCCGTTGCAAGACCCACGATGTGCTGGCTGGTATTCCTATGGAAAATGCACAATGAGTGCAGAACTCATGACAGCAGATCACGTCGTCATCAAAGCTGTGCAGCAGGAGGTGTATGCAGAAGAGATAAAGTGTATTCGGCAGCATCAAGACTCGCCCTCACACAGTCCTTTGACGAAACTCCACCCTGTAATGGACAAAAGGAAGAGTCATGAAGGCTGTCCCGAGTGCCAATGGACTAGTCAAGAAGGTGGAAGTGAAAGTTGTGTCCTGCCAGCCCTTCAAGACGTACCTGAGACCCGTCTCCGAAGTGGTCTTACTCCTAGAGACAGAAGGGGTTAAGTAGAGGTGTGTCTGCTGTCAGGCGGGGAGTGTAATGTTCGGGGAAGGGAAAGTTGTGTATGCTGAAAAGGGGACTTTTAAATTGAAGACCTTTAGTTTAGGCTTGTTACCTGTAGTTCCGGTAAAGGAGCCATTGCAGTTTTGTCGGGAAAGAAGACACATGTAATGCGCAGCGGTCGGAAGTTTATTTTCAGCCTGCATAATTTATCCTGTTGTTCTCTTGCGGCTAAGCCAGTAAGTTTATTAATGAATGCATAAGAAAGAAAGTTTGGTATTATATGTGACCTTATGTTTGTTTAATTGGAAACATTTACCTGAAGAGCAAAAGATTAGCGCAACCAGTAGTAGAGTGATTGTAACATTTTATATTCATTTGTGTTGTCTGTATTTATTACAGTTTTACCTTTTCTTCATTAAATTCGCCTAAATACAACACTCCGCCTGTTCCTTGGGGAAGATAATGAGGAAATGAGTTTAACTTGCTGTTTCATGCTAGATGAGAACAGTACAGTATATGTGTTCCCCAATGATCTCCATTGTGCAGCCAATGTTAGACATGGAGAGCAAGATAAGCAACTCGAACAAAGTAGGTTTGACCCAGGCTGCAAGCATGACAAATTAGTGCTTAAAAACTGTTTTGGTCATGACATAGGTGTGCTGCATCAGTCCCTCTTACCCCAAAACAGCATGACATATTAGGTAGAACAATCTGTGCCCCACATTTCATTGGCAAAAGGTTGTGGAGATGAATGGAAAGATTTGGGCCCTTGGGTGTTAATATGCGACATGAAGCATGATTGGATCTCCACACACAATCCATTAATTACACTTCACCTGTTATTAGGCATATATTGCTCAGAGTTGAATTTTTAAGTAAAAACTGAGTGCTCTGGGCTCTGTCTAAACTAATTGCTTATCCAATATCCCATGTCATCTGTGATCATAGGATAAACATAACGAAGCCCTGTTAAACAAAAAGAAAACTCCAGATGATTCCATTCTGAGCTTAAGAAGCCTCTGTTAATTGATTCCATTTGAGTTAATTGGTGGCACACCTGTGGATGCATATAAAGGAACACCTCAAACACAGAGCCTCTTTCTTTGACATCATGGAAAATCAAGAGAAATCAAACAAGACATCAAGAAAAGAATTGTGGACTTCCTCAAGAGTGGCTCATCGTTAGGTGCAATTTCCAGATGCCTGAAGTTCCCATGTTCATCTCTTCAGACAATAATACACAAGTGTAAAAAAAACATGGGAATGTACAACCATCATACCGCTCAGGAAGAAGACAGATTTCGAGTCCCAGGAACGTTTTTTGGTGTGAAATGTGTGACTCAACCCCAGGACAACAGCAAAAGTCCTTGTGAAGATGCTGGCTGAAACTAGTAAGATAGTGTCATTATCCACAGTAAAATGAGTCCTGTACCACCATGAACTGAAAGGTTACTCTGGGAGGAGGAAGCCATTACCTCAAAACCAACATAAAAAAGCCAGACTACAGTTTTCACATGGTGCAACTGTACATGGGGACAAAAATATTAATTTCTGGAGACATGTTTTGTGGTTTGATGAAACAAAAATTGAGCTGTTCAGCCATAATGATAAACGGTATATTTAGAGGAAAAAGGGGGAAGCTTTGAAGTCTCAGAACACCATCCCAACTGTGAAGTATGCAGGTCGTAGTATAATGCTGTGGGGCTGCTTTGCTGCAGAAGGGACTGGTGCACTTCACAAAATAGATGACAAAATCATGAGAACAGAAAATTATGTGGATATATTGAAGCAAAATCTGAAGACATCAGCCAGGAAGTTAAAGCTTTGGTGCAAATGGGTCTTCCAAATGGACAATGACCCTAAGCATACCTCCAAATACAAAGTGGCTTAAGGACAACAAAGTCAAGGTATTGGAGTGACCATCACAAAGCCCTGATCTCAATCCCATAGAAAATTTGTGTGCTGCACTGAAAAGGTGAGTGCCAGCAAGAAGGCCTAAAAACCTCACCCAGATACACCAATTCTGTCAAGAGGAGTGGGCCAGAATTCCAGCAAACTATTGTAGAAAGCTTCTGGAAGGATACCCGAAACCTTTGGCCCAAGTGAAACAGTTTCGGGGCAATTCTATCAAATACTAAGGAAGTGTATGTCAACTTTTGACTTTGCACTACTGATTGGAAGGCCGGAAGTTCAAATCCAAGCACCGCCAAACTGCCACCTTAACCTTCAACTGCTTAGTTGTATAAATGCAATAGATGTAAGTCGCTTTGGATAAGGGCATCTGCTAAATCATGGTAATGTAATGTAGGTACTCTGACCACTCTGTGGCCTTTAGGTCCTCTAACAATGCTAATGCCCAGCTTTTTCCTCAAATCTCTAGCAAACATATTTAGCAGCTACACAGTAAAATTGAGAATCTGAAATTTTCTGACTCACCCATTTGGCAGGACAATGGGACCCCACTATTACCTGGTAAAGACTTCTCAATTTGGGTGGATCCTGAAACTCTGTTCTAATGCTCTGAACTGATGTTCTGATGACTGAAAAGCCAGCACCTGAATCAATATGGAAATCAAAAGGTTTTCCTGCAACAGTTCGAGTAGAAATGGGCATTTTAACAATCATTTTATCTATGTATTGTGTATATTGTTTAATTTGTTTTCCCAGCGATCTTTGTTTTTCCTCTGACACTGTTCTGTCATGTTGACAATAGTCAATATGGCCTTGTGCAGTGTATCTTCTTTATTTTTCTTTGCTTGGCCTTCCATATCATTCACACACTTCTCAGCATGAAAGACATGTCTTTCCAGCTCTTAGAGCTTGCAGATGTCCAGTGTTACAGAGCAATCTTTGACAGCTTTTCCTATTTCTTCAGTACATGACATTACATTACATTTGCATCATTTGTCAGATGCCCTTATCATTTATCTCATTTATCCTGAACAGTTGAGCACACGAGTGATGAAGTCACAGTAACCCCCATTGTCCCATTTGGACAGGCCTTAAATATTCCTTGAATTTTCCCAAAGTCCAGGCCTATTTTTTTTTTTTCCCCAAACACACATCTCAGCTCATGGCTGTTGGGAAGATATGTCTTTCTGAAGGGCAGGAGGTTGTCTGCCATCTTATAGTGACACTGATGGTGTAGTTGCAGGGGGCTGGGTGGAGAGGAGCTGGGTCTTGTGTAGGCAGGGGAACAGAAACAACAGCAGGTGGAGCCTGGCCTGCAGGAGTTTTGACAGCTGCATTACACTGTAGAGCTACAGGCTGCACTTTAGGCTACACTACATGATTTGGAGTGGGGGGGAGGTCAACCATTTGCATAAAGATACTTGGTGATGGCAAGATTTGGATCCAGGTCCACAGGGCTTGCATGAGCTAGCTGTTCTATGTCTATGTAGCTGGAGCTGTAGACACAGAAACACTAGAGACTTTGTCAGCATTAGGGCTCGAGTTTTTCTAATTACTCACCCATTGATCTCTGAATGACGTCTCTGTCTGCCACATTTAACCAGCCCAGTATACATTATCTCTGTTTTTTCTTTTACTGCATTTATTGTCTCATGCTAAAAATGGTACCATCAGAAAAACCACATCTCTCTACCCAAAGTTTAAATTGTGCATACTCAGACCCATAATTTTTGATCATATCTTTGGTCTGTGAAGTGGATGGTAATGGTATTAAAATTTTATTTTACGTTTGTGTTGACTGATCGTGAACACAGTTTATTTTAAACCAAGGCAAAGCAAAGAACAGTACTTCTGTCTCATACTCCTCCTACAGACCCACTGCAAGAACAAACTTGGCCCACAACTGTGACGCGATCACATACAATCATCAGTGTATGGGTAGGTTTTTGTTACTGGACAAAAACTTGAAAAAACTACCTTGTAATTCTTTTACAATCTTTACCTCACTAAAAAAGAGCTTTGCACAAAATAGCATGCGGAGACAGGTTACTGTCTTGCACTTACCACTATGACCTCAAACTGGGATGGGTGGCAACAAAATAAATGTCCTTTTAAGTAAGACACAATACCAGTAGACACCAAGGAACACGAGTAAATATCTATTAAACACAAAATTCAAGGAGTACCATATTTTCCGGACTATAAGCCACTACTTTTTTCCCACGCTTTGGACCCTGCGGCTTATATACCGATGTGGCTTTTCTATGGAATTTTTCCCCACTAACTGCCATCAATAAATATATGCATATGTATGCACAGTGTGGCAAAATCAGGCTTTCTCTATTGCCAGATAGTCACAATAAAATAAGTGACAACCAGCTTATGAGAGAAGTCACCTAGCAACAGCTTAGAAGACCCTTATTCATTACTATTGGGCAACAGAGAAGGGATAGTTCATAAGTGAACCCTGTCTGGTTCAACCTCATGGAAGAACAGACTCACACACTGATCACCCATACACTCTTGAGGTTGAACCGGCTGCATGCCCCCACCCCCCAAGTGAATGAACAGCTTGAGGACGGTGGATTCAAAAAAACATACTGCAAAACACTCCCAAATATTCCTCAAACGATACGGCACAACACTAATAACTCTAGAACAGTCTACAAGACACATAATAAACACATAAC
>JAQMCW010167035.1:0-11271 GCA_030068335.1 Chrysichthys cranchii
AAAGAACCAAACTTCATGAATGTTTTTTGTGACAAAGAAGTATCTGTTCCAATCACTCTATCAGAGGAAAATCAGAGATGTAGAAATAATGGGTAACTCAAGAGAGCCATGATATTATGTTCTTTACAAGTGTATGTAAACTTTTGACCACAACTGTATGTGTAAAATATTTCAACATTAGCTAATGCATAACATTGTGCATATTTTTGGACAAAATAGTATCATGCAGCATTACTATCTTAAACATTTGATATGCATTCCACTTTTTGCCATTATACAATGCATATATTAAAATGCATTGACATAAGTCTCAATGTTAAATGGTATTGTTATGAAAGAGCTTGAAAAATTCTCAGTCAAATGCTTTTAGGATGTAAAATCTGTCGAGTGTCATTGCTCTTCTGTTGTTTAGAGGTACAAGAGAGGTGATGACATTGCAAAGAATGTGAAAGAAGAATTTATTTAGTGCATGTGTTATTACGTACCCTAAATAATTAGCTGATTCATGCGTTTATGTTCTGAAAATATGTTCCTAGGCATAGGCAAAATTCTGTTATATTAATCTACATGTGTTTATAATAAAAGTTTACTAAATAGTTAATGGCCATTAATTTAATCTTTAAATTCACTCTTGTCCTTTAAGTTTTATTTGCAGTGTGTATTTAAAAGTCATTTTTGATGTGATTGCACAGTTTGCGGCTACATATTCCCTAGTTGCACAAGTTTCTGGAGCCCTGTAACTTATGCATTAGGGGTCCTCCTAGCTGTCCTAACTATTGCCATCTTAGCTGTTGTTGTATTTTTTTTTAAAATTAATTTTCTAATCTAAAATGCAAATACCAACAGCTTTTTAAATTTTTTTTACAGCTTTTTGAACATTTTCATAGAAACTATTTTTAGTATATATTTTTAAACCATACATTATCATTTATGACACCCATGTAAAATTGTATGATACTTACGGCCCTGAGGTTTTTCCATAGACAGAGAGAAAGAGGAAGCTGGCTAACAGTAGCCATATCCTTATGTGGACCCGACCAACCATCATGATGAAGTACATCACCAGTGCCAAGCTGTAAAGTTTGAAAGCCTTTTTAAAGATAGTCACTCTATCTGCTCTCTTCATCTCATTAATGATTAACCACTTTGAGTGGTCTGACTACATTGTAAACTCCTGCCAAAATGTATTAACATTTAATGTTAAACACTGGAAACTTCTGCCATAAACAAAAATGCATTAAGGATTCACAATAATATGTGATATGCGAGATACAATATAGACAGATGGCAGTGTAAACAAAATAAAACATACATTCTTTTCTCTTATTTTTTTGTCACAAAATAGCAATATATTACATTATATTAAAAAAAGCAGAAGGAATATAACATCTTTTGTCTATTGATTTAGTATTGACAATTGATAATCAATAAAATAATAATAATAATAATAATAATAATAATAATAATAATAATAATAATAATAATAATAGCAAAAAATAACCAAAAAGCAAAAACTGGTCATGGTAACAGTATAAAATATAAAAAGTGAGTCATTAAAACAATCACTGCAGGCAATGTAATTAATCACCTATTGTTTGATACTTGGGCATGTATTGTTTTTTATTATAATTATTAAATAGACATATTAGAAACACGTATCATTACTGGTATGTTATACTTCTCTGTAAACAGTTACTATAAGAAAATACTCTAAGACAATATGCACCTATTCGCTTAAACCAAATGAAAATGTTAACTGTGTCAGCTGACAGAGTTAATGATATTGAGATTTTTGGTTTTATTTGAAAAGTTTTATTTGGAAATTTGCTCTTACCATAATTTGCTGCACAATATTTACTTACAGTAAACATACGTTCACTAACATGTTCCACTTGACTTCAGCTAAACCTCATGCACACAGTAACAGCCTTGACCTTTAAACTATTTACTTGTAAAGGAATATTTTTTTTAATGTGGTTGAGATTGAAACATAAAGTGCTATTGCAACTAATGAATTTCTAATTTCTAATTCAAAGAAATGAATGCCTCGGTGTAATTCATATTTGTAGTAAATAAATTCGAACAATTGGTAAAGGTTGCACATTCCTTATGCGGTACTTCTGAATAGCTAAATTTGGCTTAAAAATTTGCCGACATGAATTTCAGTTGGCTCTTAATGCACCAAATTGTTTCCTAAACACACCTGAAAAATAATTCTCATATCATGCTTTTGGATGCTCTAGGAATTACATACCACAACCAAACATCAGCACTGAACTCTATTTCCCAGCAGCACAATCGACTACAAACTACACCATATGAATTATAAAATTTGGCAATTATTATTTTAAGTTCACGCAATGTAGCATTTAGTGCCACATATGACTACGGGCCACTTACATATGTCTGGATATTTGTATCCAACAGACTTCAGTTTAAACAAATTCGTATTCTGCCACTTAATCCTGGTCAGGGTCGCAGGGGGAAGCTAGTGCCAATCCCAGCTGACTTTGGGTGAGAGGCAGGATACAGCCTGGGCGGATCACCAATCCAACACAGGGCGACACACAGAGACAGACAACCACTCACACTCACATTCACACCTACGGACAATTTAGGGCAGCCAATTAGCTTAATCCCCTCTGTGCATGTCTTTGAACTGTGGGAGGAAACCGGAGTACCCAGAGGGTACTCATGGGGAGAACACGGGGAGAACACGCAAACTCCACACAGAAAGGCACCCATGTCAAACCCGGGGCTCAAACCCAGGACCTTCTTGCTGTGAGGCGACAGTGCTCACCACTTAGCCACCGTGCCACCCCAGTTTAAACAGATTTTGTTACAATATTCACATTGGGGTGACCCTACAAAACTGTAAGCACTAACCCTGACAAAACATGCTATCTACTTTATGAAATTTAAAGTGTTAAATCAGATGAAACCTTTAGTTAGGTGATTTTAGATCACATTATGGTTACTGCACTGGAAAGGTGTTAACTGCGATGATTAAGTAGTTTTAATAATATTAGAAAAAAATATTTCCTATCACATTTTGGTCTCTAAAAACTGTAGGACTAAGTATAAAATGATGTTGTTAGTCTTCTACAAACATGAATGGAAATAGGTCCAGCAGAAGGTTAAGCTTGGCCTTAATATCTGACTCCAATATTCAATTAAAAATCTAATTCCAACTTAACATAATTTTTAACTGAATTATCCTGACTTCACTTTACTACATTTATACTAACCAATAACCTTAGTGCTCGAAGTGTATTTAAACATTATACTCTAGGTTTTTACTACAATGTGACATTACTATGTCAGACATTTATGTACATTTATTAAGTAACTGTTCTGTTAGGTCAGAGTTTTGACTTGCAAGCAAAAACTTTTCCTATTTACTTGTCGGAGTCTGTTTTAAAGGCATCTAACCTACCATTACTCTAATCAACATTCATTAATCACACTGCCTTTCAATAACAACTGCTAACACTTTAAAAATAATACTGAGAAAGTCTTATTAATTAAAAGCGGGAGAACATAAGGAAAAATATGAGAAAATAAGTAACAAGTAAAATGAGACAACTTACAGAACCAGTGAAATGGATGGACCTGTTTTTCCCAACAAGGGACACAGATGTTATTTGTTTTGGCAAGAAAGAGCAGCTCTTCCTTCAGACTAGATGCCTCAGTCTCGTCCCCAAGATTTTTCTCCTCTAGATTTAACCCTCATTATCCCATTATAACCAATGCACCTCTTTGTAGTGTATAATGACCAGAGGGGATCAAATGGGACAGGTATAATGTATTTTATGGCAGGATGGACCCCCATCCTGGTAATTTCCCCCCAATGTGTTATATGATAATTTAGTTTCTGGGAATGAATTTGTGAGACAATGGCAAAAGGCCCCCTGTGCAGACCAGGTGGCTTCAGTGTGTGTTTGTGTGTGCGTGTGCGTGTGCGTGTGTGTGTGTGTGTGTGTGTGTGTGTGTGTGTGGACCATGTTTTTAATATATTGTGGGAACACAATTCCCCCACAGTGTGATATGTCTGTTATTTTTACCTTGTGGGGACATTTTTCTAAACTAATATAAATCCATTCAAACACAGGAAGAGCAGGAAGGACTAGTATACAATGCAAAATATAAAGCCATATACTATAATTGTTATTTCATAAAATTGTATGATACTTTTTGGTGTCAGCACATTATTTGTCATGAAATATGGATTTAACTGATACCAAATATTCCCTGAGGGATATTTTACCTAAATCTAGTTTATATTACCAGATTTGGTTTACATAGGGTCTCTGACCTGCGTTGATAATTTGTAACAAAATTTGTTGCATTAAATTAGAGAAGAATGCAAAACATTTTCACTTGTGATACACAACTACTTTTGGTTTCCACTTTTTCTGCTTTCCAGGGAAAGCAATAAATTATAACAATAAAACAATAAATATCAAAGGCCTCAGCAATTAGTACATGAGTGGCAGCTGTATTATCCTGTTCAACTTTAGTTAAATACATAAATAATCAGAAACAAAACGGCATTATGGGTTTGTTCTCTACACAATGTTTCAGCTACCAGGCAAGCTGCATTTTATTGCCTTGCAGAGGCCATCTTAACACCTTTGTCACTAGATTTGGACTGTTTAGACTGCTTTAGTGACTTTAATAAAAAAAAAAAAAAGTCTAGCACCAAATCTAAATTTAATAGCACATAGGCTATTACATAGCTCAACTGCATAATTTTGTAGAATTACAGTTATCATCATTATTTATTTATTTATTTATTTTAAACAATTTTGACATTCTTATCATTTAGGACCTTGCTGAGCCAACCAACCTGTATGTAGTGCAGGGGTTTACTACTACACAAACCATGCAAGACCTATTATCAAGGGGTCCCAGCTGTCCACAAGAATAAAAAATGAGTAAACATTATAAAAACACATTTTCTTTATTTTTGAACATGAATAGATACTGTGACAAATTAGCCAGCTAATCAGGACACATAAAAGCGATAATAACACAGTTGTATCCCAGCAGTGGAAAGAAAAAAATCAACAAAGTCTAATGCAGAAAGTTTGCCAAAGCCCACTGATTTATTTGCAGCAGCAGCAGCAACAAGAAAGTAAAAGCCTTCTAAGGAGGTGGACCTTAGCACAGCAATGTCATCACATGAGGAAGCTGGTGGCTTTAGTTCTTAGTCCAGGTTTTTGCTCCAAGACTTAACAATGATATCCTTTGTGCAAATGGTTTGTAGATCCTTGAACACAGAAGACATATTCAAGGTTTTGCTGAAGACAATAATGAGAGTGTAAGAACCACAACAATGTAGGTTAAAATTGTATTTAGCACTTAGATGTCATTGATTGAAATAATTTGGCTTGTAGCCTCCAAAATGCCTCAAAAACAGTCTGCATAATTAGAATTCTGCAAATTCTGCTAGTACCTGGTTTTCTTTGGTCTGGTCTGCTCTAGACATTAAATAAACCTAAATACAAACATCTTCAGGTACAAATCCACATGTTACCTCTTTGTCATGTCAGGAAAACTATTTTCTAAGTATAGGGAAAGAGCTTAAAGGATAATAAGATAGGAGTGTGTACAACAAGGTCATAGTACATAGTCTCAGAATAACATGTTTACATGTCACAGAGTTAAAATGTACAAGTCCTCTAGACTATATTGGTCTGGGCAAAACTAAAATGAGCTAAAATTAATATAAACAAATAAACAGGGAAATAAGGAAAATAAGCATAATCAAATGAAGAAGGGAGACATCCCACATACTGAAGATCTAACAGAATTACAAGGCTGTGAATACAAATCTGCTACAAAGGACATAATTACCTTCTGTGCAAGTGAGGAAAGGCATCCAACATGTCTGCTACCAGGCCTGGGGACTAACAGAATATATGGAACAGCATTACATAATTAGGATAAAAAAGACATTGCGTATACAAGCATACAAGTTATGCAGTTATTAAGGTGTCAACATCAAGTCTCATAATATTTTAATCATGCTTATATTGTCTACAAGGATCAAAACACTTAAATAGGGCACTGGCTAAATGCTGAATGTTTGTGGGACTTCAAGTAAAGTGGTGAAATAAAATCAATGTAATGCTGTGTTTTATGGAGAAAATCAGAGACTTTAAGTTTGTCATTGGAAAAAGAAACTGGCACTGATTTTTTTTTTTTTTTAAAGTGAAAAATAGACCATTAAAGCACTCGTGTTAAAATGTGGGGGCACGGCAAAGAGCTCCTCTGAACTAAAAGACAATTACTAAAATAATCCAAGCTTCCAAAAAATAACAAAGGTAATCAACTTTATCCTTTTTGAGCATAACATTTATAATCTTATTACTTTTCTTCATTTTGAGTTTTTTTTTTGTTGTTGCCTTGGGTCCAGGCTTGGAAACTGACAGGGAGGTATTCTGAAGCAGGATGACCTGCTATAAAATAACGTCCTGCCTAGAATTTTGTCCAAATGATTCAGGTGAACGTAATTTCTGCAGCATGAATAAGGGACAATATAAAAGAAATAGTGTAGGTTTGGTGCATGTAGGGGCTTCCCAACAAGAGTAAGACTTCTTTTTAAATGAAAAGAAGAGAGAACATCAAAAATATTTCAGCAGAATGTGAGATTGTCAGCTTAAGGCAAACGAATTAAGTTACAGGGAGCGCTCGCTTCCAAGAGTATCTGGCTGCAGCCAATGTAGAGTGTGGAGCTCCACAGTCGGTGGAAACATGTGACCTCCACAATGGGCAAGAAATACGTCAGCTCCAAATTCAGAATGGGACTGTATGTAAGGTAAGCTGTTTTATTTACGGTATATACAGTGGAACCTTGCATTGCGAGCATAATTCGTTCCGGAGACATGCTTGTAATCCAAAGCACTCGTATATCAAAGCAGGTTTCCCCATAAGAAATAATGGAAACTCAGATAATTCATTTCACAACCCACAAATATTTATATAAAATGATTAATACAAAAGATAAAGTAAAAATACATAAAACTGTCATGAACCTGCCTGCACGGAGTGCGTGCCTGTCCTAAAGATTACTTGCTGTAAAGCTTACTTCCGGGTAATACTGGCGTGTGTACGGGGACTCACGCCGTGTTTGGCGCATCGCATGGGTGGTGACAAGTGTACCGCATTGGGACTGATTGTGGGAACTATAAAAAGACTCATGCAAGCACGCCAAGGTCATGAAGCATTAGTTGCCATTTTCCGCACTCTTGCCAAGCCTTGCTATTCCCGTGTTTGCTTTCTCTGGTTCTGACCAAGTTTCTGTTTCTTGTTATTATGCCAGGCTCTGATAACCTGTTTGCACCTTGGTTGACCTTTGTTATGACATGTGTCCACCTCAACCCCACCACACCTGACAAAAACAAAACAACCTGCATTTTACCTTTAAAAAGAACTGTTGCTGGTGTGAGGGAGAGGAGAGAGGGAAGAGGAGGAGGATTATTGTGTAGGATGACTTTCACTACAACTCACAGAATCACTGCAGTCTGTCGGCTCACTGGGATCTTTTTCTTTTCATGCGACTTTAACAAGGAAACTATCCAATGATCACTGCTTTTGCCTCCTTTTAAGGATTCCACAGAAATGCGACATTGCATTATCATTAAACAGATTCATCGCTCACACTGCCACAGCCTTATTCGGGCGGTGCTTTTCTACAGAGTTTTGCACTCTTTCCCGCACTTTACACATCTCCCTGATCTCATTTGATGTTAGGAATCAGTCTTTTTCTATGCTAACACGGATGTTGACTATATCGAGTGACCACAATCCCGCAGTGCGTTAGAGAGAGAAGTTGTGATCATGTGAGGCTCGGCAGACGAAGCATATGCATACTACTCATATTGCAAGACCTCGCTCGTTCACCGAGTTAAAATTTATTTCAATTTCTTGCTCGGCTTGCAAAACACTCGCACACCAAGATACTCGAAATCCAAGGTTCTACTGTATTTATTTTTACACTTTTATATTTTACTTTGTTTTTAAATAGACAAACCTCACCAATGCTTGGACTGGGGATTTTCCCCAGATATCTTTTTTTTTTTTTTTTTCAACTTAACAGTCTTTGTCACCCAACAAACTATTATCATCCTTTAATTAGTTCTTCATGTCATGCTTCTAAATATATATTTTTTTTTTTATCAAAGAGGACTAAAATGATAAAGATTAATTATTACGTTTGGTAATGAGAAATCATTACGATATTCAAATATTTAATTCAAAATGAAAAAAGCCATTTTACTATATTTTACTATTTTACCTGAACCAATTTCTATTAGTTTTTCCCATATTGTGCAAGATGCAACTAACCTCATCATTTCAGCTTAATCTTTTGTCTAGAAAGGTAGAATAAATGTGCACATGGTCCTTTACTTTCTGTTTTAGATGCACATGTCAATCTGTGGTTCCACCGCACAGCCAGCATTGCAAGAATGCAGCTCGTGTTTCAGGCGGCTGTTTAACTGCTCTCTTTGCCCCAACTTCAGCCCCACCGTCAGGACAAAGACTGAGGTGCATGTGAACTAACACTTTAAAGCGTTCTGCTTTTCAAAGGGATGTTGGCATTAAATCTACCACTCAGTACATATTTAGGAATCAAGACATCTTGGCACTTAAATAAACTTTTAATTCTGCAGTCTCTACAGCTTTGGAAATTTCATTGCACAATTTAGAGCTTTGAAAGGCAATAAAAAATATTGAAATAAGGCTTATTTTTCTTAAAGATCTCTTTCTATCCTGTTTACTGCACTGCTTGATGGCACTTACTGTATTTGTGACTGTCTGTGTTCTCATCACTACCCTCATGCTTTTGTTTTGTTATACATCATATTATGATAGTTATTATATTTACAACGTTTTTTGTTTTTTTTTACATGGACACATTATGACTATGATTAATTGGTTGCATTTTATATAACTGCATTGAATATAATATATATTTTTTTTTCTCTCTTACAGACAAAATTATATTCCAGTACAGGCTACCATGTAAGTCAGACAGACATTGTCACTGTTCTTCGACAATCAGTAAACAGTGACAATTTATGTTCATGTAGTAAATATACAAATGACAATTATATGGCATGCTACCTGAGTAATAGAAGATAAAGGATAAAATAGCTTATAGTGATCATCAGCTTACAGTGATTAGTTTCACCTGGACAGACGTGATCACTATAAATGCTTTTCACCTGCCGTTAGTGATTTTGAATTGTTCTGTATCAGAGAATGGCCGAGGTTTCCTCTGCCATGTGTTTGACACAGGAGCCAGCAGATGTTAAAGATCTTATTGCTGTGCAGTGGGTTGTCTGTAATAAGGCAATATGCCATGGGCACATGACCACACTAAGTTATCTGTTTATGAATGAAGAAGAACAGGACAGAAAAAACTGGAAGGAGAAGGCACAGAAGCGAGGGACTCCTTCCTTTTTGTCTTTCTGCAGGAATGTGTTGACGAGCAGGGTCTTCAGGTCAATGCTGTATCTGACCCATAATAGAGAGAGGGGAAGCAGTAGGGTTTGTTTTGTTTGTTTTTTCTTTTTTATATGACCAGAGTTTTGTTTTCGGGTTTTTTTAATCATTTTAAATATAAAAATATATTAAGGGTTAGGGTTACATTAAAACCTGACAATTTGACAATACAAATTTTTGTAAGACAAGAGCCACAAGGGAATGAACCTGTTCAGCATGAGACAGACCAGCCAGTTGCAGCAGGCGGAGCCTCACATTCTCAGCTCGTCGAACCAAAACCAATGATCTATCCAGACATGAAGAGAACTGAACTGCCTCCAAGTTATGAAAATCCTTCGGCCTCTCCACCACACATGTGGATGGGTAGGACATACAAAAAAGAACCTCCTGAGAGCAACCAAGTACGACATGATGGTGACTGATGGCTCTGTGCTTCCGGTGCTTGCCATGCCAGTGGTGGAAGTGTCAGGGCCAGAAGGGCCTATGCTCGTTCACAGGCCATGGACCCTAGCAGACATTAAAGGGAGTATGTCACATCTGCCCAATGTGCATGAAGTGGGCGGACGCTTTGGTGATGAACTTTCAATCTTCTCTAAAGAGTTCACACCGACCATGAACGAACTGCAACACCTTCTCATCACCAAAATGGGAACACACTGGGCCAAAATATCACAGAAGTGGCCTGACCAAGACCATCACCTCATGAACTCAGACTGGACTAATGCAGAAAATCAGGCGTATGTACAGTAAAAAAAAGTGCAGTGCAATATAACTGAAGTGTATACAGTAAGAAAGGCCAATAAAGTACGACACTGAGTGAGTACAGTAAAAAAAAAAACGGGCAATAAAGTATGACACTGAGTGTATACAGTAAAAAAAAAAAAGGGCAATAAAGTATGACACTGAGTGTATACAGTAAAAAAAGAGCACTTCCTGGGTTCGAGCCCCGGCACGGGTGACTTTCTGTGTGGAGTTTGCATGTTCTCCCCATGTTTGCGTGGGGGTACTCTGGTTTCCTCCCACAGTCCAAAGACATGCACAGAGGGGATTAGGATAATTGGCGTAGGTGTGAATGTGAGTGTGAATGGTTGTCTGTCTCTGTGTGTTGCCCTGCGGTGGATTGGTGACCTGCCCAGGGCGTATCCCGCCTATCACCCGATGTCAGCTGGGATTGGCGCCAGCTTCCCCCTGCGACCCTGACCAGGATTAAGCGGCAGGAGATGAATAAAGACGAATAAAGATGAATAAAGAACGACACTGAGTGTGTACAGAAAAAAAACAGGGCAATAAAGTATGACACTGAGTGTATACAGTAAAAAAAGAGCACTAAAGAACAACACTGAGTGTGTACAGTAAAAACAGGGCAATAAAGTACGACACTGAGTGTGTACACTAAAAAAAAGGGTAATAAAGTACGACACTGAGTGTGTACACTAAAAAAAAGGGTAATGAAGTACGACACTGAGTGTGTACAGTAAAAAAAAAAAGGGCAACAAAGTACGACACTGAGTGTATACAGTAAAAAAAAAGGGGCAACAAAGTACGACACTGAGTGTATACAGTAAAAAAGAGCACTAAAGAACGACACCATGAAAAAAAGAGGAAAATCCAACCTTTAATTCAAGTGCGTAAAGTGTGGACTTAAAAAACCACTTAAAATTAAATAGTTTGTTCAGTGGGGAAAAAATCCCACATTAAGAAATAATTCTTTTACATCAAATCATGTGTGCCACAATTATTAGCACCCTTGATGTTAAT
>JAQMCW010167106.1:0-11265 GCA_030068335.1 Chrysichthys cranchii
TGTGTGTGTGTGTGTGTGTGTGTGTGTGTGTGTGTGTGTGTGTGTGTGTGTGTGTGTGTGTGTGTGTGTTTGCTTTTCAGGTCTCATTTGAACGATATGGAAAATATCTTTCCCTTCTTGTTCCTGGGTGCCATCTACTCCATGACGGGGCCAACACTGGTGATAGCACAAGGTCACTTCCTGGTGTTCTTCTTGGCTCGGGTCATGCACAGCGTGGCCTACTTGTGTGCCCTAAAAGCACCGACACGCTCACTAGCCTACACCATTGCTCAAGTTCCCTGTTTCTCCATGGCCATACAGATACTTTTCACTGTGGGCTTTTAGGTGTGATCTTCTCCAGTTCTCTGATGGGCAGAACTCTTTATTAAGTCACTACATTTTTTAAATAATTGATAGCTTGAGGACTGAATATATGCTTCCTCACAGTATATTATTTGTGGGACAGTTATATTTAACAGTTCACCAGTGCGCCAAATGGACCATCATGCTTTGGGGAAAAACGGCTCAGATTGAAACAGTCTGTTTTCATTTCATTTCCTTGTATTTGTAGGAAGGCTGGAGTGTCAGGAATCAAATGTTAGGCTTACCGGTAATGTCCTTAAATTTGGTGGGCCTCAGACTGTTTACAAAGCAGTGTCTACTCAACAAAATGTACATGCTCAGTAAAGGCCATTTCATCAACAACAAAGCTGTTATTCAAGGGTTTTTGAACTAAATGAATGGTTACTATTTTAAAAGCAGTTTGCACAGCGTGACCTTTCAGAGCTAGTGTAGCATCAAATACATATTTTTACATGAATGCTAGCTTCTCTTCTTCTTCTTCTTGTAGATTACAGAACTGATGGCAAAGCGTTTACTTAGAGCTGAGATTTCCATAAAAAGAATTACAAATGGTTTGAATATCAAATGAAAACCATGAAGCAAACCTGTAAGTTTAAAGCTGCATCGTGTGATTCTGTGCTAAACGTCTGCTAAAACAAAACAGCTACAAAGTCCACGTCTCCCTTTCGATCTAGATCATGCACATGCATATGCACTGCCTTTGGTAATGATTACACATCCGATTCATATAAAAAAAAAAAAAAAAAGATATATATATATATATATGTAAACAATGCCAATATTGAGAAGAACTGTATTAGGTAGCTATTTGTTTAGCTAGTCTTAAGGTGAGCTAGCTACATGTGAAATGACTCACTCATTTAGCCAAAATTGGGACACTAGCAAACATGGGCAAAAAAAGATAGCTAATATTATAGCATTTGCTTGAAGTAAAACTATATAAAGTAAAATAATATCTTGCCCCCGGGGTAGCACTAACTCCACGTCACACCATCAGCTCTCTTCAGTGACAGAAAGCTAGACCAGCATTTACATTTGTCTTCCATGACTCTTCCCAGTTAGCACACCGACTTCATAAAGACTTTCTTAATTTACGGCGCAGTTAATCTGCTGTTTTTTTAATCCCTAAGTATAAAAGTTTATCTAAACATACCAGTGTCGCAATACATCATTTTGTCCTGGTGATCGTTGCAAAAGGCAGATTAAAAACAGCAGATAAGTTTCCTTCATGCAAGTTTCCTCTTGTAATTGATCAATGTGACCTACTTTTTTGAGGTTTTGTTTATCCGATAACCTACTGTGACCCATAAAGAGCAAGACACAAATCAGAAAATCAAGAACAAATCAGAAAACACAACAGCAAAAGCAAAAACACAGTAAATTCAGACATGGGTATTTGTTATTCAAGCGAAAAGGAACGCTTTCTTCTGGATAACCGAGTTTCCCGTTCGGCGTTCTCATTCACATATTAAAGCCATGCAACGTTGACAGCGTGTCTAAAAGCCCATCATATGATTGCCTTTGATAAAAACAAGCACAGATAAAACATGAGTAGATTAATATAGGCTTATACTTCTTTTCATGTGAACATCCTTGGTCGACTCGCTGTAGATGATCAGCACCAAGCATGCAATGTTTAATAGGGCCCTAGTCTTTCCGTTTCCAGTTAATGTTGGTGCGTCTTCCGCGTTGCTGTTGTCTTTTTGGTTCGTTAACATGTTTTGAGTTGAGGGCTGGTTTCCTCGTGAGAACTAGTGTTAAAGAGTAGAGTAGAGCTGACAGTGCAAAAATATGGTCGAACGCTAAAGCAATCAATTGTGTAACAGAGTTGGTGTCATTGAGATGTGTTGGAGATTGAACTCCTACAAAGTTGTGAAACCATGCCCAGGTGATGAGCAGAATACATTTTAACTATGCATACAGCTCAACTCTGCAACTGAGTTGTATTATTAATGCTTTAGACAGTGTTCAATTAACACTGCGAAGAACGGGACAAAATAACCAGCAGCAGCATAGTGTTGAAACAAACTCAGAGTTTCACAATTGATTTAACGCTATAGACTTTGATGTGCACAAGACGGTCCTGGGTTCGATCCCCGGGGTCGACCTGGGCGCCTTTCTGTGTGGAGTTTGCATGGTTTCATTGTGTCCACGTGGTTTTCCTCCCACAGTCCAAAGACATGCACAGAGGGGATTAGGCTAATCTGCGACTCTAAATCACCCGTAGGTGTGAATGTGAGTGTGAATGGTTATCTGTCTCTGTGTGTCGCCCTGCGGTGGATTGGTGTAACCAGGGTGTAACCCCACCTCTCGCCACCCGAAGTCCGCTGGGATTGGCTCCAGCTTCCCCCCACGACCCTGAACATGTTTAAGCAGCGGAAGACGAATAAAGACTTTGCTGTGCTATTTTTCTATTTTAGTATGCTTGCACTTTCTGAAAAAACAACAACAAAAAAAAAAAACATTGTGCATGTGCTTTTTTTAAAATTTTTTTTTATCATCTTGACTATAGAACCTAGGGCAGTCACAGAAACCAGTCTCTCAGTATCTGCTTTAATTGTATCCTTCAGAATAGTTTAGTAATCATATTTTGTTTGTTTTGTTTTTTTAATATCACAGTACAGCTTTACCCTGTACTGGTTTAAAAAAATTCAGTAAAGAATGCTTGATATTTCACAGTAGTATGCAGTGATGACATTAAATGCTTGTATATTGTTTTAGTTCTGTATTTGTCCACAGAATACTGGATTGTGTATTTGTATAATAACTTATCTCCATGTTCTAGTATAAATTTGATACAGTATTTATAAAATAGTTTCTTATAGTTTGATGTCTGTAGGCAATGATGTAACTGCCAAATAAATCTACGAAATAAATTGTCCAGATGGCTTTGTGTGTAAGTATGCATGTTGGAAAGAGTGAAGCAGTGAAAATAGCAGCCCCTCAGGGTTATAAATTCTTTTGCTTTTTGGACTAAAACCACAACCAATCTATGACGTCCTGCATGCTAACTTTCCAGTTATGCAAGAGCTGAAAAGTGGAAGAGAGGGGGGAAGTGAAAGCCATGGCATTCCATCAATGTACAGTATCACTCACTAAACTTGTCTTCATTTCAATTACTAGGTGACAAAAAACATTGAAGACTTTCTAATATTTTTTATATGTACTGCTTACAATGTACAATACGTTTACATTTATAAACATATTCAGCTCATTTATTCATTCAGCTGAGAAGCTCATATTGACTGACCTAGTTTGTTTTTATAGCTTTATCATCACACCAAAAAATCAAGTGTGCACACCAAGGACTGAACAAAAAAGGATGAAAGCAAGTATGTGGGTTTAGAGCTGTATGTAAAATTAAAGACTTGTTGGCAAAGAGCGTGCACTGGCCTGCCTCTGAGCTCAGAGGTGCTGCTGCATGTATGTGTCGGCACATGTTTGTGGCATTTCACATTAGTATAACTGAAGGCTGTTCGTTAAACATGTCATTATCAGGATTAGTGTTTAAGCACCGTCATTTGATACTTTAAAAGGAAGTGATTTATCAAAGAACGAGGGGGGACGAGGCACAAAGACTGTTAGACCTTCTTTTGTGATGGCTTGGACAGACAAATACCTTCCTTCTTGGTCAGAATGACACTGAAAAACCCTTTGGCCTGGTTCTCAAGAAGGGGTGTGTCAGTACACCGGTATACCGTGATAAGTTCATCTGGAAAAAAAATTCAAAGTCTTTATTTGTTCAATGTCCTGCTTCACACACAAAAAGACACATCTCTGGCAACCCTGGACCAGAGTATGTAGTTTCCTTTATAGAGCAGAAATGGTCGAACAGGGAAGTGTCACTGATACCCCTCTCTGCCTCCAAAGGTTTAAAGAACTTTTTTTTTTTTCGTGGCAGGTCAACAGAAAACAGCACAAAAAACACAGTTAATTTCATTCGAAAAATAACCCCAAAAATAACGGTTCTGCACACTCCACCTCGTTCCACTAGTGGGCTGGTTTGTATGACCTGCATTTATAGGCCTTCATATTTCATGATGTGGATGGCACGGTGGCTGAGTGGTTAGCACTGTTGCCTCACAGCGAGAAGGTCCTGGGTTTGAGCCCCGGGTTCAGCAGGAGTGCCTTTCTGTGTGGAGTTTGCATGTTCTCTGTGTTCGCGTGGGTTTCCTCCAGGTACTCCGGTTTCCTCCCACAGTCCAAAGACATGCACAGAGGGGATTAGGCTAATTGGCTACTCTAAATTGACCGTTGGTGTGAATGTGAGTGTGAATGGTTGTTTGTCTCTGTGTGTTGCCCTGCGGTGGATTGGTGACCTGCCTGGGGTGTATTCCGCCTCTCACCCGATGTCAGCTGGGATTGGCGCCAGCTTCTCCTCTGAACAGGATTAAGTGGCAGAAGACGAATAAATATTTCATGATGTGATAACTGACTCAGGTATTTTTTCTTCTTCTCACTTTTCAATCAAATCCGTTTGCAGAGCAATTTACTAGGGAAACAATGCATTGTGGTACCAAAATATGAGCATGTGCATCATGAAAATCAGGTGTAATTCACATTATGTATATGACCATGCTATTAATTAGGCATGTACGCTTGCACTGTTTGTACACCAGAGTTCTCAGTGAAAATGTTACCTCAGGTGGAACTTACTATTTTGCATTTGATCAATATCCCCCGGGACAGAGACTTTGTTTATTCAATAAAATCTTTCCGAGGATTTATACGTGCACCTATTTATTTTTAGTATATGGTGAACTTGTAGTATATTTGTTAAATGTTAAATCTGTGTTCATAGCAATTTTTTTTTATTTATTCAGTTTTATACAGACAAAAATGCACATTGTTTTGCATAGCTTATGATTCAGAAATAAAAAGTCTTTTCGGTAATAATTCGGCCTTGTTACAATTTTGCTCAAAATATTCTGATAACTGAATCTAATGTGAATCTGTGAAGCCAGTATTGTAAATCATACTAAACTCTGTTCAGAGTTTTTTTTTTTTCTTTTACATTTTTTTTTTAAGATTCAGCATAAATAGGAATATTGACAATTATATCCGACAGAACAGTATTGTTACAGGAGGGACCTTGAAAATGAAATATAACTGCTTTCATACATGTATAGAATACATATACATTGACCTTACTGGTTACTTAATTAGGTCCACATTTACACCTGCTTAGTCAACAGAAATGTCTTGTTGATGAGAAAGGAAAGGAAAAGGGAAGGAAAATGTCCTGGGTTTGTGGTGTGTGTGTGTGTAGTGGCAAGGATAAAAAGGACAGAGATGAGACCCACAGGAGAGAGAGAACTGAGCAGTACAGAGCCAAGTGTGTGTCAGTGTTCGTCAATGTGCATAGTAAAATAAAATGGAGGAAAAGAGAAGGAAAAGTACAGGAAAATAAAGAACCTTTTTAAAGTTGTCCCATACCTGCCTTCTGTCTCCTAATTTCAGGTGCAACCTGTCAAAGTGTGATGCTGGTGCCAAAAGCTGGGTAATTTCTCACCACTCGGGATGACCACCAAAACCCTCGCCAGCATTCACAGACATAACATCAGATCCTCCTCAAAACCGTGCACAGAAAAGGAGCAGCGATTCTAGGCCCTTCTCTAAGCCCAGGCAGAGGACCAGCAGGTGTTCTGAAGCCTGGTCCAGCCAGTGGGGACTCTAGCAGCAGCCCTGCATCACACGCTCCAAAATGGAACCGCAGGAGAACCCAGAACCATTTCTCGAACTCTTTGAGCATGACACAGAAGCATGAGGCTGGCTGCTGGAGGGGACTGCAGAATGGTTCCAAGCATTTCAGATGATGTTAAGGGGAATGTGTGCGCGCACGGGCCCTGCAACTGTGTGGCACGTTGTGGGATGTGCATTCACTGCAGAAGTGCTGCCTGGGCCGGCTACACCAACTCTGGGTCAATGAGACACAGTGGATGGGGAGGACCATTGTGCCTCTTCCATTAATCAAAGTTCCCTTCAAAAGCATTTGTATAGACCTTGTCAGGCCACTGGAACAGACCGCATGAAGGCATCACTTTGTTTTGGCCCTGGTTGATTATGCACTGCATAATTGATTATGGTTGATTATGCTTGCCTGAAGCCATGCCTATTCACATCCCACAAGCAGTGCTAAGGAAACACTCTTCAAAATTACCTCCCTGGTTGGGATCCCAAAGAGATCCTGAACAGTCAAAGCACCAGAGTTATATAATGCACCACTCTGCAAACTATATGAACTCTTAGAAATTAAATGAATTCTTACCAGCATTTACCATCTTCAGATGGATTACCTGATTTTAAAACCCCAAAGATTGTAGATGAGGATGTTCGGAATTTGGAATTATTGGCTCTGACATTGAGGTAAAGCAAACAAATTGTACTAATCTCATAGAACACCACATTGATACACTGCCAGGTATGCAGCAACCCCATCGTTTACCCAAACACAAAAAAAAACCCAAGTGGTGCAACAGGAGCTCATGGCCATGCTCGATATGGGGGTAGTCAAGGAGACCCACAGTGATGGGTCCAGACCATTGGCCCTGGTTCCCACAAGGCAAATGGTTTTTCTCTGGTTTTGTGTGGACTTTAGGAAAGTCAGTGTCTAAATTTGATGCTTATCCAGTGCCCCGCATTGACTAACTGCTTGATCGGTTAGGTGTGGCTTCCTTTTACTTGACACTGGACTTGACAAAGAGATATTAGCAGATCACCTTGACTCCTGTATCTTGTGAAAAAGAAGACTTTTCCACTCAGATTGGTTTACTCCAATTTGTATCCCTTACTTTTGGGTTCTTATAGCTCCAGTAACATGGACAGAATCCTCTGTCCACACACTGCCTATGCCATTGTCTATCTGAATAACATTATATTTGTCGTAATGGTTGGCAGTGACACATTCATCGTTTGAGGGTTGTACTGAGTTCATTGAGATGGATGGGACTCACAGGAAACCCAAAGAAGTGCGGAACTGAAGCATGGTATCCAGGCTTTTACTTAGGCTATGGGCAGATGCGTCTCCATATTGATAAGAAAACAGCAATTGTGGCCTGCCTGATATCCTAGTCCAATAAAGGAAGAGAGATATTTTCTAGGTCTGGCTGGCTGTTATTGTAGGTTTGTGCCTAACTGACTGACCTCACTAAAAAGGGAGTGCCAGATCCAGTTCAACTGTGCCAGCAGGCTTTTATTAAGGTAAAAGCTGCACTCTGTGGTGAAAACAAGGTGCAGGTGGCTGTGGCGCATTTCCTTTCTTGACACCAGTGTGGAGGTGGGTTGGCCAGACAGCTCTCCCCAGCCTGAGTCAGGTGGTGGGGTGTGTAGAGCCAGGGACGTGGTCAAGTGCCAGCTTGTGAATGGAGCGCAGAGCTGGGAGAACTGAGTGGTAAGGTAAAAAGCATAGGAATAGTGCAGGAAACTAAAGAACTCTTTTGGAGTTGTCCCAAGCCTGCCTGCTATCCCCTAATTTCCAGTCCAACCCATGGACAGAATTATACATAATTTTCCATTGAAAGATGGGAATGAAATCTGCATGAGGTTTAGAATTATACCTCCACATAATTTTATGCCCTGTTGTCATAATTATATGCGTTTTCATAAATACCTTTCTTTGTTGTTGTTCTGTAATTTCAACTGTAGATCTATTATTGTGGAGGACTTTCCTTCTAAATTGTGTGAATTTACAATGAAATAATCTGAGGATAGTGAAAGCAGATTTTACAAGACACATGGATGCTGCAGAGGGTATGAAAAATAGAAAGGACAATGCTGCTAATTTGACCACAGCTTGAATGTCCAAGGGTGGTGATGTTCTACTGATATTCTCAGACTCTAAGATGCACAGATATTCACTGTTTGGCAGAGAGTAGTCTCATAAGCAAGACCTTAAGCTGTCACTAGAGAGTCTAGTGCTTTATTATGAAACATGGGCAACCTATTTTGATGCTGTTGACCCAAGTTTCCCCCTTGCTTCAGCAGACAATCTCAGGTAGGCCAAACTGTGATGGCTAGATGACTGGCCCATGGGTCATTGATGCAAGTGGGAAGTGAAGGCTAGTTCATCTGGTCTGACTCCACAGAAAGCTATCGTAGAACAAATTGCTGAAAAGTTAATGTTGGCTATGATATATGGGTGTGTCACGTGGGTGAGTAGTGGTTGAACACATGTGCAGGCAGGAATCAGGTTTATAGTCCATAATGATACTTGTAAATATAATTAGAAAACTAAATATAACTCCAAAACAGAAACATGGGTATATTAATGGAAGGGAATGAGTCCATAAACCAAACATAAATGAAATCATACAGTTCATAATCATAAACATCCAGGAAGTCCAATGGAAACAAAACCTGAACTCAGTGTCCTTGACAAAACAAAACACGAACTCCTCAATTGCATGAAACTAGAAAGTCCAAACTAGAAAGGCACGTAAATCCAACTCTGGCCACAAACGTGGAATTACTGTGAAGGATAATATTGTGCAGTTACCCATAGACCATAATCCATGAGCGTGAGCGAAAGTCCAGATTTGCCGACACACAAACAATGAACCAATCTGTGAAATAAACAACCATAATAATATTAATAACCTGCGCCATCTTAGGTGTGCGCTTTCTTTAAATAGTCAAAGTCATTAGTCCCTAATGCGCTGCACCTGTGTGATGCCGCATGACTCATCGGCGTGATGTAATCCTTAACACTAATGGTGCTGTAGCAGAGCACTCTAGTATAAAGTGCACCACTATGTAGAGCACCCAAGAATGGGTGCACAGAAGGCGCGCTCTGCGTAGGGAGATTCACAACCGCGCGTGCCCGCTTCATGTGGGCGGATTCATGACAAACCCCCCCCCAAAGGCACTGCTCCCGGAGCTCCCTTGACTATAACAACCCCTTGGGGGACCTGGACTGGTGTGCTCAGGGATGTCTCTGTTCGGTGGTGGTCCGAGGCTTGGTCTGAGCTTGGACTCTGGCATGAACTTGACCTTGACTTGGGGCATAGACTTTGGTTCTGACCTGGATCCAGACATGATCGTGGAGCGGGACATAGTCTTTGACATGGATTCATACGTGGCTGTGGCACAGGGCATAGATTCAGACTTGAACCCTGACGTGGCTGTGGCACAGGGTGTGGACTCTGACGTGGACCCACACGTGGACCCTGCCATGGCTGTGGACCCAGACGCGGACCCTGCCATGGCTGTGGACCCAGATGCGGACCCTGGCGTTGCCCCAGGTACGACCGAGGGCTGTGGCTTGGGCCTTGGCACGACCGTGGGATCTGGCGTGGGCCTTGGCATGACTGTGGGCTCTGGTGTGGGCCTTGGAGTAGCTGTGGTGAATTCTGGCGTAACTGAAGTGAACTCTGGCGTTGCCGTGGTGAACTCTGTGGTCTCGGCGGACTCTATGGCGGATTCTGTGATCTTGGTAGATTCTGTCTTTGGTTCAGTGATCTTGATGGGTTCTGTGGCTGGTTCTGTGATCTTGATGGGTTCTGTGGCTGGTTCTGTGATCTTGATGGATTCTGTGGCTGGTTCTGCGATTTTGTCTGGTCTGGTGCTTTGCATTATGTTTCTGGCAGTAGCTGTGATAATAGACACAACTGAAGTTAATACTAGCAGTGTTATGATGACAGATGATGTTGAAGCTGAGGCTGACGTCTCTGCGATGGCAGGCGAGGCTGGAGCTGAGGCTGACGTTTCTGCGACGGCAGGCGAGGCTGGGGCTGAGGCTGACGTCTCTGCGACGGCAGGCGATGCTGGGGCTGAGGCCGACCGCACTGAGATCGGTGTGGGCCGAAGACTCTGTGGCGGTCGCGGACGACTCTGTGGCTTGGGCTGAGACGGACGACTCTGTGGCTGGCGTCTGTCTGGCGACTGGCGGCACTGCGACCACTGGCGGCGGCGCTGCGACCACAGGCGGCGACGCTGCGACCACCGACTTGGCAGGTTGAAAACTGTTAGGATACGAGGCTGTGGACTTGGCTTGCGGCAAGGGGGCGGACTTACCTTCCGACGATGAGTCGGACTTGGCCTTGGGCTTGGCTGTGGACGTAGTTTCCGATGAGGTGTCGGGCTTGGTCTTGGCTGTGGATGAAGTTTCCGACGAGGCGTCAGGCTTGGCCTTGGGCTTGGCTGTGGACAAAGTTTCTGATGAGGCATCGGGCTTGGCTTTCGATGAGGCTGTTGTCCTGACGTTTGATGAGGCTGTGGTCCTGACCTTCGATGAGGTGTCTGGCTTGGACAAGGAGTCGGACCTGGATTCCGCATGACAGGGTGTCAGAACACACAATGCATCACAGCTTGCTGTGTATGGGGCTGCATAACTGCAGACCAATCAGGGTGCCCATGTTGACCCCTGACCACTGCTAAAAGTGCCTACAATGAGCATGTGAAAATCCGAACTGTACCAAGGATCAAAGGAAGTAGGTGGCCTGGTCTGATGAATCGTGTTTTCTTTTACATCAGTGGATGGCTGGGTGTGTATGTGTGCCACTTACTAGGGAAGAGATGGCACCAGGACACATTATGGGAAGAAGCCAAGCCAGCAGAGGCAGTATGATGCTCTGGGCAATGTTCTGGTGAGAAACCTTGGGTCCTGGCATTTATGTGGATGTTGTATTGACATATACCACTTACCTAAACATTGTTGCAGACCAAGTACACCCCTTCATGGAAATGGTGTTCCCTAATGGCAGTGGCTTGTTTCAGCAGGATAATGTGCCCTGCCACATGCAAACATTGTTCAGGAATACTTTGATACATAAAAAAAAGAGTTCCTTGAGCTCTCGATCTGACCTAGCATCCATGGGATGTGCTGGACATATACAGTGCATTGGAGTCTAGCTGTGTTCAATGAAACTGATTGAACATGATTTGGAAAGGCACACACCTATTTATAAAAGGCCTCACAGCTCACAG
>JAQMCW010167218.1:0-11257 GCA_030068335.1 Chrysichthys cranchii
AGTCGCTGGCGTAGGTGGACGGTGGCGGAGGGATATGGTGGCGCTTCTCATGTTTTGCGATGATTTCTTTCTTTATTGAACTGTTATACGCTTAGGCTTCTTACTCTCGACGAAAAAATGCGTCGAACACGTTCACACCACGAGTGCTTTACCGGAATTTCAGGTTTGTGGCGTGAAGTGTGGGTCGGCTGTCTGTACGTCAGTCGGGGATTTGTTTGTCGGTCGGTCCAAAATCTGTCCGGGAATTTAGTTCGTACGTTGATTTGTGCGCCATCCGACGCGTTCGCGAGCCGAGGGTCCGCTGTATCATTTTAAAAATGATTTTATTGTCTTATCAGAACTTTTACGCCAACTGCTCCTGCATATAATTGCGTTTGTGGACATTTGTGTTTCTCTTGCAGAGATCTTGCAGTAATAGTTGCATCCGTGGCCTACAACACGTGGTTCACCAAACTCTACTGCAAAGACATGCGCATTGTAACTATCCTCTCCTCTGCCTCGCATTTCCCCACCATGCATTTGAGTCATTCGAGTCATTTGAGCACAAGTTAGACTGTGGAGATGAATACGCTTCACAATAATACCTTAGATCATCATACTCTAATAACTTTAAAAACAAAAAAACAAAAACAAGGTAGAAAAGACATCTTCAGTTAGAAATTTAGCTCCTATGTCCTACTTTAGCTTTTCTCGAGTTTTATCGAGTGTAGAATCATTTCCTCCATTCGGGTTTAGGCGTGATTTAATGCAGTGGAATTTAAGATGTCTTTAGTTACATCTTTATTTTAAGGATTCATTTGTTATGATTTTGATTATTATTTTTCTTATTTTCTTAGACTTCAAAACCGTATTTTAGTACACAAGTACAGTACCATATATGGAAATAGTTATTACTTATTATTATTATTATTATTATTATTATTATTACTATTACTGCAGTGAAATTACACCGCTAACTGTTATTATTTCCCCTAGGGGTCAGAGGTCACAGAGCAGGTCCTACACACGCTCAGCAAGTCATCCAGTCTGGAGGAGCTGACGCTGGAGAACGCAGGACTCAAATCGTTAGTTTGATTCCTTCTTGTTCAGCAGTCGGGAGACTGGGGATCTGTGAAGGATTGCATGTGGCTCAACCCGATTAATCGAAAATAAAGTCGAGGAAGCTCACCGATATTAAATTCATCGAGTCAAATGAATAAACGACGTGACTCTGTTAGCGCTCATTCACGAGAACGTGTTTTGTTCTGCTGCGTAATTGACTGCCCAGCTGAAAAAGTCCGACTCGGTACTGTATATGTGTAGAAGTGATGCTAAATCCAGTCTCGAAAGAGTGTGTTCTGATTTGTGCATGCGCGTGTGTGTGTGTGTGTGTGTGTGTGTGTGCGTGGTCATCGTAGTGACTTTCCTCAGAAGATGTCCGTTGCGCTGTCGGAGAATCCAGCATCTGTGATTCATTCTCTCAATTTGGCACATAACACCTTGGACAACCAAGGTACCATTTACACACACACACACACACACACGCGCACACACACACACATGCACATACATACATACATACATACAAATACATTTCATAAGAGAAATAAGGGATGAGATCGCACAATAAGGATCTGTGCAAATTAGCTATGCTAAGCAGTTAGGCTAGCATTAGCTAGAGTTACCTAGCAACTTGATGCACTTAAGCGTACTAAAGCGTTTTAAGCTTCAAAAAATAAGCTGCTAAAACCATTAAACATTACTGTAGCTATAATTTTCCACTCCCATGAACAGTTTTCCAGAATCCCATGCAGGCTACGGGGCTAAACTCTCCAAACGTCTTTAACGTCTCGTACTGCTTTTCCGTTTCATTGTAGAAATCCTTTCTTTCCAACACATGAAGAAATCTTCTCATCGTTCCCTCTTTCTCCGGACCACATTTCACAGCTCTCACTTTTCTGAATCTTTTCAGGTGTGTGCAATCTGATCCAGCAGGTGTGTCGCCTCAGCAAAGGACTCCGTCTCCTGAATCTGTCCAAAACGTCGCTCTCGTCCAAAGGTGAGCAAGTTTAAAAAATATGATTCATGTTATAAGGGGCGTAATGAAACACTCCTATTCCGAGATCTGGATCCGGATCTGGATTTGAACCAGAAGTGGGCGTGGCCTAAATATGATCCCTGCATTTATGTCAGTGGAAGAACAGGCCTCATGGGGAGAAGTAAAAAATAAAAAAACTTTCAGAAAATATAGCAAAAAAACAAACAAACAAAAAAAAAACATTTATTTGGGTCCGGAATAGTTACAGTTCCTCAACCTCAGCTACATCACTTGAGTTCAGAATCAGTTTCAATGGGACTGAGGGAATGAGCTGGACAACTGTTCACAAATCAGTGAGCGGGAAACAATTTTATTTACAGTTGGCGCCAACAATCTAATCAAATTTGATCAGATTTCTGTCAGATTTGCGACATTTTGGAAAGATCATGAAAGTTCACTGCGTGGACATGGTACAAAACAATGACAGATTAAGTTCATATTTAAAAAAACATCCTGCCACATGATTGGCTGATTGGAAAATCAGATGAGTATGCATGTTTACAGCGTTCCTAATAAAGTACTCAGTGACTGTGTACAGTGAACCCCCACCTATCGTGGGGGTTACGTTCTGTATATTCCAGAGTCCCGTGAAAGCCAAAAAATTCCGCGGATCAAAATTTGAAAATCCGCGATGCACCAAAGCCGCGATCGGTGAACCGCGATATTGCGGGGGTTCACTGTATTATGCACCGAGCCACCTTCTCCTGAATTTCCACCTCTTCGCGGGAAAGTTTTCAGATCTAACACCGCAGTGTTTAATGTTCAATCTCTGGAAACCTTTATGAATTTTTTAGATCTTTCAAATCGATTTTTTTAAGACTTTTTTTATAACGCACACACGCCAGGCTTCTTGCTTTTCGACCGGTTCAGCATGACGTAAGCTTTCATGCTGGAAGGGATAAAGGATTTTCATAACGTTTGCTTTGATGCTGGCTTACACACACCCAAGACACACACACACACACACACACACACACACACACTACACACTTATATACTCATAATGCAACACTCATGTTTTATTTATCAGAGCTTAGTGTCAGCCGTGCCTACACTTACAATCTTAGAATGGAAACAAACAGTATCATAGAACATTTATTTATTTATTCATTCATTCATTTATTTATTTATTTACTTGTCCATTTAGATATTTGCATGTCCACTTGGCGAAATATGCCTTACAGTTCTCATCAAAAATCTCACGTTGTGATAATGTATTTCCTTCGTCGGAATTTCCTATATTGCACAAATAATGGAAACGGCGGCATTTCACGCGTGCGAGTGTGTGTGTGTGTGTGTGTGTGTGTGTGCTTCTAAAATGACACAGAAATACACTCTGCTCTTTGTGTATCCCGACCCGAGTGTGTATGAGATCCGTGTGCTTATGTAGTTCTACACGCATTAAATTGGCCCCAAGAAATGTGCTGGGTATTTTTGTGCTGTGTGTGTGTGTGTGTGTGTGTGTGTGTGTGTGGGTCGCAGGGTCGTGACAGGCAGTGTACATGTGTCAGGCCATCAGCTTCATCCACAGACAGAGCACAGGAAGAGAATTAGAGCATGGTTAGATTGAGAAAGCGGACCTTGATTTTCTGCTCTTTTGTGCGCCGTCCCGTATGAGCTGCCAGCTGAGGCTGCTTGTCTACTGTAATTACCAGCTTCCCGCGGTGCGCATTCAGTCCGGAACCGTCCTGCTCTCGGGAACGCTCTCCTGATTCTGGGCAGTCTTTATTTGACAGGATGTTCCAAATAAATGATTATATTCGAGGTGCCTTTGTGTACTTACATGGTTAATGCAAGGTGACAGGACGTTCCTCGGAGCACTCTCTGAGATCTGTGTTAATATCGAAGAGTCTGGATGATGTAGTGTTATCCTTAATATCAAACACCTCTAGGGAGGCAACGAAAAGAAAAAATCACAAAAGAGGTGTTATTTATATTGTTGTAGTTAGTTAGACAAGGACGCGGTGATGTGTAGGCATTATTATGTAATATATCAGAATGGAAGTTAACAAGGACAGCGCTATCTGTCTGTCTTTCTGTTCTTTTCTTCCTCTTTCTGTCTCTCTCTCTTTCAGGTGTGGTGTCTCTCTCTCAGGCTCTTTGCTCGAATGATGATTACTCGAACTCCCTCCTGCATCTGGATCTAAGCAAGAACCCTGGAATATTGTCTGGAGAGGACGCAATGGTCAGACAGCGTAACTATATATATATATCTCTATATTTATATCTATCTATCTATCTATCTATGTATCTACTGTATCTATATATGTATCTATATCTATCTATCTATATATATATACAGGGATCCCTGTACCCACGAGCGTAACTGGTTTGAAGACACAGCTCGTGGGGACAATTTCTCGTGGGTACAAACAATTTTTCCCATAAGGAATAACGGGAAAGGGATTCATTGGTTTTCCAGCCCCAAAATACCCCCATACAAAACATTTACAGGGACAATAATTCAGCTTTTAGTGACAATATAAGTAGTACTGATTGAGAAGATCATATTTTTCGGCACGTTAGACACACTTTCATCTTTAAATGCATAAAAATCTGCGCTATGGCCGTACACGAAAGAGCCCAAGTCCCGTAGGCTAGACTGCTCGGTGGAGGCTAAGCGTAGCCTACAGCGAGCATAAAAAATTGTCGCTAACAATAAAACATTGAAAAACAAGCCTAAATATTACAGTCAATTGTGTTACTAATAAAATTGTAGAAAAGAAGGGCAAATTATCAGTGCTATCGCAAATTTATGAAAAATTGCTTACGACGCGGCAATCAGTTAGCTCATGCGGGAAGGATACGTACCTCTTTCCCGTATCGTGACGCACATCTGTACGTACGTATCTTACATTAAGGACTGTTTTACCTTTAGGAGGCATTTTATATAAAAAAAAAACATTCAGACATTTACAAGACTGGATGTAAACATACGTATCATAGCGCCGCTCTGGTGGCATGTCGCGGTAACACAAAACAGCTGTTAGACTGAGCTGCTGAAGCAATCGAAAGAAATCGAAAGCACAAAAATAGTTCACGTGGTCTCAAAGAGATGCTAACAACACAAGATGCTGTGAGGGACTGACTGCCGCTGACCCGCATGTTTCCCTTGTTCCCCATTGTTTATGCATATAGAGATAACGAGGCGGGCGGATCGCGGTACCGCTCGTGGCTCCAAACATTGCTCGTGGGTACAGAGACATTTTATTAAATAAAAATGCTTGTGCCTCAAGTTACTCGTGGCCTCAGATGCTCATGGGTACAGGAAACACTGTGTATCTAGAAAAACCTAACCCAAACAAAAAAAAATCCTTTGGCGATCGATATTGTGCATTTACTTCTAGAATTTTGTTGTCTGTCCAGATAAATGCCTTCTTTGGGCCGTGCTCTATAATTAATAACAGCAGCATATTATTAAAGCTGAAGGCTGTACCGCCGGAGCCTTGTGTTCATTTTACATTTCCACGGTTTCTGTTTAAAGCGTGACGTTAATTCACCATGGTCTCAAACACCTTCCCTACATTTAAATGAGATTTAAGCAGTATTGGCTTTAGGTCAGTTCATATACAGCAACAGGACTTGGTTAGATGTATAACAATATGACCATACTATCACTACAATCGCGATCACTAACCTTAATTAGCCGTCTAGTTTGTTGCTAAGCTACACGCTACATGCCCACTGTTGATATTTTTGTGCTGCATTTTCAGTCTAAGATGTTTCGTGAATGTTTACAGTTCACTCCAGTACAACAGTAACAGGAACAGTAACCACCCAGGCCTGTAACTGTACAAGTGCGGATTTATATGAGCTTTTTTTAGTTGCACTCTTTGTGGAGACATCGATGTTTCCCCCCACTTCTACGTCAAGGGTCCCGAGATGGGAAATGGCGTTATCACAATATGCAAATGACCAGTTACAGACACCACAAAAACAGCAATATGATGCATTCAAGTGACCTTAGTATTAGGAATTAAAGGTCGCAAAGGCAAAAATTGTAACCTCCATGTATTCGAGTTTCAGTGGGGGAAAATCATAGACACCATGTTTGTCTTTTGTTAGCAACAAGCTAGCGAGCTAACTGCTATGTATAGTTTCATTCTCAAATTAGCAAACTCTACATAATAGTAGATAATATACGTGGCGGAAATATATATTAGATTAACAAGTGAACATGCCTGTATGCTGATTGACATAAAGCAAATACTTGTTCATATAAACATTGTAAAAGGTTAGAAGGCACAATTAAAGAGCTGCTTTGCTTCCTGCTGGTGCCTTGAGAAGCCATTTTTGCTCTCTGTGTGTTCTTTTTCTGTTACAGGTTTGCTTGTCTGTGGTACGATTACCACTAACGACTGGTGACAACCAGATAGCAGCTATAATACTATATTGCCTGATTTACACACGGTATGCTGAGTTATGGGGTTACATCCTAATGCAAAAATCAGTGGATTGTTTTTGAGAACTGGAAGGAAACCAGAGAACCCAGAGGAAACCCACATGGATACAAAACAGGGAGAATAAACTCTCAGTAATCTGGGTTCAGGATCAAACCACGGACCCTGGAGCTGTCCCCTGCTGTGACTTAAGAAGTTTAACTTCACTGGCAGGACTGTGTATTCAATCCAAAAGCAAATGATCACTGATTTAAAAAAAAAAAAAGCATTAGTTTATGAGCATGCTCATTAAGATGAAAAGATTAATGTTGGGGTGACGTGTAGTGTGGTGTGGTGCTTAGGACTGTTGCCTCACAGCAAGAAGGCCCTGGGTTCGATCCCCGGGGTCGACCTGGGTGCCTTTCTGTGTGGAGTTTGCATGTCTTCTGGGTGTTCGTGTGGGTTTCCTCCAGGTACTCCGGTTTCCTCCCACAGTCCAAAGACATGCACAGAGGGGATTAGGCTAATTGGCGACTCTAAATTGGCCGTAGATGTGAATGTGAGTGTGAATGTTTGTCTGTCTCTGTGTGTCGCCCTGTGGTGGACTGATGACCTGCCCAGGGTGTAACCCCGCCTCTCGCCCAAAGTCAGCTGGGATTGCTCCAGCTTCCCCCCGCGACCCTGAACAGGATTAAGCGGCAGAAGACGAGCGAGTGAGATTAATGCTGGTGTTTGAAAGTTAGCTCCGTTTTAATCAGCCAGAGAGACAGAGAAGGAGAATTTGAGAATGAGTATTTGATCAAAGCAGTGTAGGTCTGGAGGTGAAAAGAGTGACACTGGAATACTGCTCAGGAGAGGCAGATTTAAGCAAGCAGCAAGAATAGATTTTGTGTTATCTTGACAAATTGACCTCCACACATACCCTCTAAAACACCAACAAGCTATCAATATAGATTTCCAGCTCACTGTTTGACCCTCAGCAGTTGGAACATTCATTGTTTTGGCAGCTGACAGACACAGAGACCCATGGTTAGTAGAAAATACAGAACTCATAAGGCTATCTTTCAGACAGCTCAACAAACTCATATCAACACTTCGACATAAAATGTTACAGATGATATCCATCAAAAAAGGAACCCACTAACCCCTTTTCTCTCTAGACCATCACATACTATATGACTATATCTATATCATGTCATATTTACTCTTTCCAAGAGAACAGCGTCATCCAGAAGGGGATGAATACCTTTATGAATCGGGTTCCTCTCAAGGTTTCTTGCTTACAGCAGTGCATTGCGTGAATGCAAGAAAAGAAAAAATCCCCTTTAGCATCTCGTTATAACAAGCAACGCATCTTGTACTTCCTCCAAGAAGATTTTCCTTGCCGCTGTCTCCTCTGACTTGCTCATTAGGAATCTAAACATAGAATTGAATTTCTCTAAACCTGCTTTGTGACATTTCCACACAAATTTTAGATTTACTTCATCAGGTTTTATTTGTTTGGATGTTTTCCTTCCTTTCTCTTGGAAATGCATGCAGTATATTTGGTACAGAAGAAAAATCATCTTTCACCATGCTAGGGCTTTACGCAACCACCTAACCAAAGCTTAATTTATGGGTACAAGATGTCTGACAGGAGGTTTAATTTCTCCTTTGGCTGAATTGGTAAAACTGGATGAAGGTGATAAGGAATGATGGACTTTCTCCTTGATTACAAATACCTGGTGTGATGTTTCATGGGTGGCTGAAGGACCAAGAGAACTGATGGAACATTTCCGTCTCGTAACAAGAAGCGAGCGATGGTCAACTACTCTCAAGCATGTGGGTTTTTTTTGTTTTTGTTATTTTTTTTTGCTTAGAATAAACCTCACACCAATGCACTTGCAAGCACCAAGTGCAAGCTGTCAGGTTCATCTGCCTTCATGCCAGGAACTACAATCTAGCCTAGTTTAGTTTTAAGACCTTTCTTTTTTCTTATGGATGATCTGAGGGAGAAAACTGAATAGTCACATATCTAGGCAATCTTCCACAGGTAGTGTAAATCTCTGGAGGGCTGCTCGGACTTATTTTCTGCTCGAGTAATTACAGGACAACAGCCGTGTTCTTTGCGCCCAACTCTGCGTCATGATATTACAGCCTTGGAATTTGCATTTGGAATCATCAACCAAATTTAGATGAGCGTGCTGGGGCAACCAAATAAAAGATATCATTAGTAGTGTCGTGTGTGGTTAGGCTTTCATCGCAATAGCATAGTATTAACAGTAAGCAAAAAGGAAATCTCAAATTACATGTGTGTGTGTGTGTGTGTGAGAGAGAGTGAGAGAGAGAGAGAGAGAGACAGAGAGAGAGATGGTTTCCTAAACTACAACGCCACCATTAGGACAAATGTCTCAATTATAAACATCAGCTCAACTCAAGAATCAAACAGATTTGGTTTGAGGTGAGCTCCTGTTACAGGCTAGCTAATAACTGTACAACATGGAAACTAAGGCATTTTTATTGCTATTTGAATTACTTTCAGAAACTACTATGAGAGTGAGAAAGAGAGATAGTTCAACTTAGTGGTTAGTGATCTATGAGGTGATAACAGTGATGCTCTTGATGGCAAGTGGAGATGAAACAAGGGCACTTATGGGGCAACTTGTAATTCCCAAGCTCCAACGAGAAAAAAAAAAGATCACAGATAGCTGACTAGCTTGATGCTAACAAAAGATGACCATGGAGGCGTCCGTGAGTTGTTTTTTTTTCTCTATTTCATCGAATTGTCAAATTCTCAGGGGTAAGGGGGAAAAAAATGACATTATTCCATCATGGATATGACCACATACAAGATCATATAAAATGCAGCGTTGAAGTGTAACTCCACCCCCAGATCTCAACCTAACTGCGTAATTATGAAAATAATAATAATAATAATGATGATGATGATGAAAAAAGGCACACGTATTTTGTTTTTTTGTTTTTATGTTTTTTTGGGGGGGGGGGGGGGGATTTCCGGTTAGACCCAAAAAATGCTGATTTAAAAAAAAAAAGTCAACATTAACTCCACTCTTGATGCCTTTCCTCCCAGCACCTTATTCATTCATTCATTCATTCGTTTGTTTGTTTGTTTGTTTGTTTGTTTGTTTGTTTGTTTGTTTGTTTATTTGAGTACTAGCTGATTCCCCAGTGTCTTCGCTCACTGAGCGCAAGGGAAAAAAATTAAATGCAGTTTTTATAAAACAAGTTTGCTCATTACCAGTTTGACTTTTCAACAAATAGCGGTCGGACGTCATTTCCATTTCAAACGTGAAATTTTTTTTATGTCTTTACATCAAAGTTTTCTTAAATAATGACTTCCCAAATAGGTGTTTACCTCTTTTCAATATCAGTAAAATAACTCTCACACAAATAATAACAATTCGTAAAGACGAGATAAAAATGGCATCCACAGACGAAGCGATTAGTTAAAATGTAAGCGCTAGTGACGCTGTTTCCGCTGATACGCACAGATAATATGTCCTGTGGTCACACGTCATTTCCGTTTCCGTTTCAAACGCCAAACGAATTTTATATACATCGATATAGATAGATTTGAGTATTTTCATAATTATCACCTGGTACCCCTATCAGCGTGGAGTCGAACGGCATTGTGGGTATTGTAGGAAACATGGGTTAGTCCTCAGTGTTCCGGGTGAGTGAGTAGCTTTTGTTTGTGTTTTTCCTTTCAACGTGAAACAAGCTGCAGCTTTAGCCTGAGCTCAGAGTGTGTAGGGTCTTTAGCTCCACTTTGCACCACTGGACACTTGATGGCGCAGTGACTCCTCTCGGCACTTCACACTTCTTCCCTTGAGGAAACAGCAGAAAGCTTCTCCACAGCTGAAGCTCTCCACAGCTGACCTGCGGACAAACACACCGGGAGGGTTTCTTCTCCAAAGGTAGGATGCTTTTCAGTATGATTTAGTTTTTAATTTTTAATCTAAATCCATATCTCCTTGTGGTGGGTGTGCAGTGTGCAGTTCTGTTCCTCTCCCAGCCCGTCAGTCCGAGTTGTGTAGTGCGCATGTAGTACTACTACTGTTGCGGGTGTTGTTGTGCAGGCGCGCGTGCGGGTGCGGGTTTCTGTTGTCCTGTTTTGGTGCGTGATTTTGTTCTAACGGAGGCGCGTGCGCGTATTTCGGGTGTGTTCAGGGTGAGACATGGAGGTGTTCTGACATCTTCTACAAGAGATGAAGAACCTACAGATAGATCACGCGCCACATTCGGGACGTGAACAGGAGCGCGCGTGATCCTACAGGTTCCTGCGTAGTTATTTCACAACATTGTCTTCTTTCTTTGGGGTTTTTTTTTGTTTTGACATACAAAAGGAGTAGCTGTGACGGCTTGAGGTGCAAACGGTGTGTGTGTGTGTGTTTACTGTAAACGTTAGGCAAATAAGCTATTCCACACCACTGTTGGCAACTTTTTTTTTTTTTTACCTTTCAGGGGAAAGTAGCTAATGCGCGCTCGAGAAGTTATTCTAAGTCGCCAGATGACGTCAGTGGACGGGGCATATTCATATATGCAGATCAGAGAAGGAGGATAGATATATATTTTGTAAACACTAAGAATAGCAAAGCATAGAGTTTTTGTGTGCGTGTGTGCGTGTGTGTGTGTTAGAATAGAAACTGAGTAAGCAATAAAACACTGTTATGGTATGGAAACCGTCTACAGCAGGGGTCCCCAACCTTTTTTGCGCCACGGACCGGTTTAATGTCAGAATATTTACACGGACCCGGGGGGGTGTTGTTGTTGTTAAAATGTTGAGATGGAGGAGCGCTGC
>JAQMCW010167278.1:0-11253 GCA_030068335.1 Chrysichthys cranchii
ATGGAGCCCCAGGTTGAGGGAGATTGTCAGTGATCTTGTATTTATTCCATTTTCTAATAATTGCTCCAACAGTTGATTTCTTCTCACCAAGCTGCTTGCCTATTGTAAATTGGCTCAACTCAGTCTTGTGCAGGTGTACAATCTGGTCCCTGGTGTCCTTAGACAGCTCTCTGGTCTTGGCCATAGTGGAGGTTGGAGTCTGACTGTTTGAAGGTGTGGACAGGTGTCTTTTATACAGAAGTTCAAACAGGTCCCATTAATACAGGTAACGAGTAGAGGATAGAAGAGCTTCTTAAAGAAGAAGTAACAGGTCTGTGAGGGCCAGAATTCTTGCTTGCTTGTAGGTGCGAAATACTTATTTTCTGCACCATTATACAAATAAATCCTCTAAAAATCATACAATGTGATTTTCTGGATTTTTTTTTTACATTCTGTTTCTCACAGTTGAAGTGTACCTATGATGAAAATTACAGGCCTCTCTCATCTATTTAAGTGGGACAACTTGCACAATCGGTGGCTGCCAAATATATTTTTGCCCCACTGTACCTGACATGCAGAAGAAAAACAAGAAAATTAATATTAATAAATGCCATGATGAATATAAAAACAAAATGAAAGAATATGTGGACTAGCAAAATGAAGAGAGAGAGCATAACTTCAACATAGGAGACTTGGTATACTTTGCAATCTTGGAGAATGGCAAACTATATCCATGCTTACTATGTCGTACATTGAAATGTACTATGAAACACTTAACACTTCTACTGGTGAACACTGAAAATGGAACTCCAGTCATCAGGAATGTCGAACACCTTTGATATGCACCCTTGTCATTGGTGTTTCACATCTATAAACCAGTGACACAACACTTGGACATTAGAGCAGTTGAGGGCATATAGCCACAGCACCCACCTTCTGTAGAGACAACTTGAAGACTGTTAGAGTACCAGAGCCTCAACCACCAAGGGCATGCATATGTGTGTAATAAAATATTAAGTTGTCACAGGCATTGAGAAAAATCTCTCTCTCTCTCTCCACTTCTTTGGGTTTGACTATCTCAAGGTTCTCAGGACAGCTATCACATGTTGAAAATGGCACTACCAATTATTACTATAAATGATTATATAGAGATAGTGTCGTGGAAAATTTTCAATATAAACAGAGATCATGCACCACTGCCCAGGGAATCTGAGAAGTCGTCTGCTTTATTCGTGGAATAACAAAACAAACGGGAGCTCAACGCGCTCAGTCTCTCCGAGGCAGCGCTGGGATTCAAATTTGATCTTCTCCTCTTTTCCCAGAAATGACATCACCATAGTGGCTCCGCCTTTTACATCAACAATCACTAGATGGCACCATCATACCGTGTAATCACCGGCATTGACAAAAATGCTTACATCTTTTTCACTTAATGCTGAAATTATACGTAAACAACTAAGCTCGTATAAAATAATACACACGGTATTTTGGTTACAGTCTTAGATTTAACATAAAAGTGATCAAGCAAAACATCATTGTAAACAGTTTCTCTATCCTTCCTTCAATTCCCAACCTCTGTGTGATTCTGGAACATTAACAAACTTCTCATGACTTTATTCAACCTTTTAGTAAACCCATAAGTTTTACCTTCTGACAAAGGAAAAAAGATTCACCGCTCCCATGGCTCCTCAGTTAAAACAAATGCACAAAAATGCATTGCAAACCCAATTTCCCAAGCTTTAGTATAATCTTAGTAAAACCCTAAGCTTTAACTTTTAAACATATTACAATTTACTATTCCCTATTCCCTCACACTATGTTCTTCAATGATTAAATGTGTTTTTCTGGCTAAAACCCTTTTCTTTATCTGCATAAATTCCCTAATGTTGTACAGTTATACACCCTTAAATAATTCTAGTTATGTTTTTCCCCTTCTTTTTGTAAATATCACAATTTTAACGGCATAGGGTCTTTTTCAAAGTTACTTTTCGCCCAAATTTCGAGCAAAGCATTATATGGTTTCTAGCTGCATATACTGCCTAGGTTAAAGGTCACACGCAACCCTTCGCTTGCGCGGAGAGGTCTGAGACTTCTAGGCGCCTTGGTCCATCCAATTCCCATTACAAAACACAGCTAAATCTCAAACTTGTCTCATAATTTTTTAAAGGTGCAACAACCTCAGATGCCTGAGAGCCACCAATCTTCCTTCCTTATCAGTTTTCGTTCTTCCTTTAGTGCTTTCTGACAAAATTAATCTGTGTTCCCTAATTTAAAATCACAAGTCATACATTCCAGAAAGAGGCCCCCTAGGAGAGCTTCCTGTGGCCTTCTCTCTTCGACCGAGAGAGAAACAGGCCCAAAGTCATTTTACACAGACAATTGAAAATGCTTATAACACAAATCCTTGATTTCGATTAATAACATAATATGGAAATTACTAAATAGGTATGTTTCCAAAATCCTACAGTAGTCCTCAAACTACAATGGAGATGCATTCAGCCACACCCATTGTAAGTCGAATATATCGTAAGTAGTACAACTGTGTTGAACCACTCAGCCTAGCTTAGCCTAGCTTATGTAACCAGGTTGAAATTATGTTTTTATAATTTATTGTTTTTCCTGTTTGTTTGAAACTTCACCAACATCTCAAATGTTCTTTTATTTGATTAGTTAAAATATTTGTTTTCAGACCACATTCCCATTTAAGAAAAAAGTGTAATTTGGAAGTGTCTGTATTCTGGGTACTGTCGCTTTAAGACTGCCGTCTTTATGCTGTTATTGCATGAATCTCAGTCCATGCTTCCTAAATTGGGAAGAGGTGAGCATTTAATGCTGCTCATGATGAACATGAGTTGTAAAATTTTAATATGGTAACATGAGTGATTGTGTAGTCCTGTTGGGTTGTTTTAGTTTTAAAGAATATGTAGTTATCAGTTCATTTGTTTTAATATTTATTTTGTCGAATTTTGTGTCATGCTCCATGGTGCCATGAGGTCTTTGTGCTCTTTTTTGCTAACATGGAGACTGATATTTTATGCTGTGGAGTGAGTTATCCTGCGAGGCACAGCAGGAGGTTTATTTCTTTTATTTGTTTTAAACAGGACCCATCACCACCACAATAAAGTGAATACCAGTTCCAGAAATGTTTCCATCTTGTCTTCTCTCCCACATACATACACTCACAGAACACGATGCAGAAGGGATAAAGTACTACCCAGTAAGGGTGGCACAGAGGCCAGATACACAGCGCCTGTGCTTCTCTGCAAATTAAATACCGTTACATTTTGCCTAGCTTAGCCTAGCTCAGCCTAGCCTACCCAGGAGTCTTTTCCTGTAAAAGACCATAAACACTCACCGAAGACTTCATTTAAATCACATTTCTGTCAAAATTGAGAGTTGGTCAGAGAGGACCGCACCTGGTGTAGGCAGCAGCACTGTGTCTCTGAGCTCCGTCCAGCCGCGACACACCGCTACACAAATACTGATCTCCAGCTACAGACAGCTGCCGTCGAAGCTGTTCCATTAATAATCGCAAAAATAACCCTTCAGTGATGCACTGTACAGTACACTGATGCACAAGTTAAGCCTGTTATTTGCGGGAGAGTGTGAGGCGAGTGATCCGGGCATTGTACACACACTTCCAGGTATCAGCTGTGTACTTCCTGGTGTCATCTGAACGTCCGCGTACATCATACGCTGTTATGCTGGCCTGCCTGCGATGCCTGCCCGCATTTTTTGAATACTTTCAAAATATTTTTCAATTTTTAGCGGATCACAATTGTCATCGTAACTTCGAAAAATCGTAAGTCGGGCCATCGTAACGCGGGGAGCACCTGTGATCTAAATAAGCAGCAGTATATGCACTGTAAGGGAAGAGGATTTTGTCCATGAGATTTTGAAACATTGCTGCGGTGCCAAACAGACCAAGTGGAAGAGTGACAAAATGTGTAATGCAAATGGAAGAGGCCATAGTATATTGGAGTCAATGTTCCCTCTAAGCTGCGCAGGCTCCTCGCACATGATTTGTCAGACCTTGCAGTCCCCCGCAACATTTTAATGTCCCGCCGAACCCCCCCCGCTTGCAACATTCTAACGCTGACACCCCCACCCCTGCAACATTCTAAGGCTGAGACCCCCCCCCGCTCTCAACATCCTAACGCTCATAATGCCAAAGCATGCCACTCACACACATTTCAATTTGCTCAATATGCTCAGCATAAGCACTTTTCAGTGCCACTGTTCCACTATACTCAAGATTAAGTTCAATGTGAATGTTCTGTTCGTGTCAGCTCCATTTTCTTTGACTCACAGCATTCTTTTTGAAAGCCCCAAAACAAATATAGGTAAACTTGCTATGATTACGCTCACGTTTCATTCATCAAGCATTACTACCAGTTCAGCCCACCTCCTCACAATCCCCAGCTGATGCTCAATTATGTCCCTGCTGCCACACCCAAAGAAAAGTGCAAGAGATTGCCTGGGCAGACCACTTGTAATTTTAGTTATATAAGAACCCTGGCCTTGGGAAAACTGTCCCTAGTTTCAGTCACTAATCTATTTACATTGTGCTTTTCTCTTTCTTTCTCCTCCTAGTGGATCGTCCAGGGCTGGGCTGCAGGGAGCTGGTGGTGAGAAACTTGTCTAAGCTAATGCCTCCCTTGAGTCGTGATGCTAGTGACTGGCTGGTGCAGACACGAGTGAAGACGGTGCAGCTACTGCAGATTCTCCTGCTGCATGCCGAAGACCACTGCACTCAACATCTGCAGCAACTGCTTCCGACTCTCTACCATGCTTGCACTGATGCAGAACAAGATGTCAGAATAAATGTAAGATACTATGGCTTATCCTTGTTATTGAACTGTTAAAGCAGATATTCTGAAGGATATTTTTAAATACAGGACAAATAAAGCATTCTTAATTTTACTGTATGCACTGTAAATTCTGAGAGTAATGTTCATCAGTTATGGAATGGTTTGTCCAAACCAAGGATGTCTAGCCAAAAAAAACATATCGGGTGCTATCAGAAAACAGATGCTTTACCATGTCTTTTCTGTCTGTTGTGACAGAATTAAAATGAGCCTAAAACAAGATCCAAACTAAAATTAACCTTAAACTTTATTATGATACACTTGCAAATTTTACTGAACTTTAACAGTCTGATGAATTTACAGGTTCATGGGTAAATGAAAAGGTAGAAGGAAGGAATGCAAAACTCAAAAGGGTGCAGGTTTTCTATAATATAATATAATCACTTTTCAGTGCTTTTATTTCACTTGCTCTCAAATAATACACACACAGCTCTGGATCATGGGTATAAATCCTTACCACTCACCTCTCCTGGCTTTACTCTCTATTCACAAATGATTTATCCCTTTAACCTCACCCACGCCCCTGGTTTCACATGTCCCCGGTGTAATGGTTTCCCATTAAATGATGTGTTTCTCCTTTTTGTGTGTAACACCTTATTTGTAAATAAGATTATGGTGGAAAATTAATGTGTTAGGCACCAGTAATGTCACGTGTCACACTTTGTTGATGGACTGGTCTCCTATTGGTGGAGTGTCAACCAATAGGGCGTGGGTATGGCTTTAAGAGGGGTTGCCAATGGGTAACCAGGAAGTTCGTTACGCCTCGAGAGGACAATGCGGAAGTAAGCCCTACGGGTGGTTGGACAACGCTGGCGGAGTGTACGGTCACACCTGGATTACCTTTTTGTCTCTTGTTCTGGAATTTACCCTTTTTTTGGATTTTTGCCTATTTTTCCCTTGTTTCTGCTTTTTGGTATCCCGTGGAACGTTTGCCAACTACAGACTGGTGAGACGCTGGACTCGGGGCGGGACCGCTGCGTCTCGTGTGTTTGTTCGGATAAAAGCAGGAGGCATTTTGGAAAGGGTTTCAGGGGGATGTGGGGTGTTTATGGTGCATGTGCATGAGGGCCAGGGTTTGTAAACTGTATGTGTGGGGGGAGCGCGAACTGCAGCGTGCTCCGGTATGAATGGTTAAATGAAGGAGTCTATGAATGAAATAAATTTGGTGGTGATTCTTTTCTTTCATTTTTCAAAGTAGTTGGATTTGCTCTACTAGCTCCAAACGCTGTGATGTATAAATGTTGTCTGCCCCTTCATAAGTGCGTTTTGTAGCCTACGCTTTCATAGATTACAGAGGGTGTTTGTTACACCACCGCCCAACTCAGGTCCATCACAGCCTTCTTTGCCCGAGCCACCTTGAACTTAACTGGCTGGTGTGCCAGCTACCAATGAGTTATTCAAGTGCTGGCATCCTTCCTGCAGCTGAGCCACTGGAGCAGGGCATGGTTGGAACACCGAATGAAGGCCCATCCCAAGCAATGGAAATATAGGGTGAGCACTGCACAATTGATGGCCAGACTCTCTTCCTCAATTGTGGTATACTTCACCTCTTATACTGAGAGCGTGGGACTGATGTCCAGCATCTCCTCTCCCTCCACGATCTGGGACAACATGGCCACCAATCCTATGTCTGGCATGTCAGTCTGTAACACAAATGGTCATAGAAGTCAGGAAAGTGTATGAGTGGTCCACCATGTAGTACAGCTTTATACTTAACTGAACGACTGCTGGCACAGCTCCATCCACTGGACCAGATCTTGTATTTCATTTTTAGTCAGATAAGTCAGTGGGCTGGTGACTTCTGAATAATTAGGCACAAACCTATGATGACCCCAGAAACTGTCTTGCCTCCTATTGGTCTTGGGTCTTGGGGAGGCCACAGCTGCTGCAGTCTTATCAATTTGCAGAGGCACGTGTCCATGGCCCAAGTGGAAGCCCAGACACTACTTCCACATGTTCAGTTGCACATTTCATGATCACAGGACAGCCCTCAGATTCTGAATGTGCTGCTGCTATTACGTTACTACAGACCATCTTCTATGACCCCAAGTGGCACAATAGAAAAGTGTCCAAGTTCAAATCCCATGATTGCCTCTTGTCCCAACTCCTCTCTCTCTAGGTTGATCACTGCCAAAGCCAGAGGGACCACTTTTCTTCATGGTTTAAGTAGATTGAGGTAGTATATCTGCTGTGTCCTACCTCTGTGTATTTGAAGAACGTATTGAATGCTTTGCTTTTAAAAGGTCCCTCTTTCTAATTTTCCAGAATGATGTCCAAGATGCTATGATGCTTGTACCTGTTCTGTTTAAATGAGGAAACCCTGTGAAGGATCTCTTTTAGTCAAAAAACTGAAATGCACTATATATTGACTCTGTAGGTTGCACAGATTGGAATTTCACAGCTTGCAAATGCATTTTTTTACCCATCTTTTACCTATCTATTCTCATTTTACAAAATTTCACACAAGTTTTCATTGGAGAAAGCTTCTACTTCTGATATATTCTTGGGCCATCTTGCATGTGCAACATGTTTAAAATCTATTCAAAGATTTTCAATGATGTTGACGTTAAGAGACACTGAACTATTCTAAGAGCTTAAGCTACCATTTCTTGAAGAATTTCATGGTAGATTTTGAAGCATGTTTTGGGCCATTGGTCTGATATAAAAGCCAATCAGTTTTCAGCTATCAGCTTTTCAGTTTCTTGGCTGATTGGGTGTTAGATTTGATGAATGAAACAATTTATTGCACTCTGTTATTGAACTGCCTGACAAGTACTATTTTTCTATATAAAAAGTCTATCAAATATAAACATAAGGTAATATAAATATGTAAGCAAATTTGAGCAGAATATAAATATATTTGCAGATATCAGATTATTTTATGCATAATTTTTATACACTGTGTGAGCATCTATGAGTAATGCATTCATAATCACATCCAATTAGTTCAAGTATTGAATAAATGCACTTGTGTATAATTGTGCAAATGATTTTCTCTTTTTCTTATTTATCTTATTGTTCTCTCTCTCTCTTTCTCTCTTGTTTCCTTCCACCCCGAGGGCTTTGAGTCAGCCAGGCTCCTAGGGGTGTTTGTTAGCCCAGAGGTCTTCCTCAAGCTATTACTGTTTCATGTGAAGAACTCCTCCTCCTGCTTTTGTTCTTCTCCTTGGGCTCCTCTGATGGTATTAGCAGCAATGCTTAAGGGAAGCAACAGGAAATCACTGGGTCCACAGCTTCTCCAGGTTGGACAAATACTTGCCCATCCTGATGTCTGTCAGGAGTCTCAGCAGGTAAAAAAAATAGTAATAATGACTTTGCAGATCTGTTGGTCTAGAGGAGTGTGCAGAACTAGTTTTTAATTACAACCCTGCTTGCAAACTGCAAACACACTGCCCTGCCCATTTCATAATTGTTTGTTATCAAATATGAAAGTATATTTAAATTACAGTGACCAAAATTAAGGATTTATAGATGATAAATTAATGAGCAACCCACCACAACCAATAGCTCCAATGTTAATGAATGTGTCATGTCAGTGCCAGATTTGGCATCAAACTCTATTTACAAGAACACACTGCAGCCTACAAACATAGCTTCCATAGACTTCTTTTTTGACCTTGACCTTGCTTCGTGTTTTGCATTGTTTTCCTCATCCAAGTAAACAGAAACTGTTGTTTTTTTTTTTCCTGATGTACACCTCAGCATTGATCTTCACAGTTTATCTAGGGCCCTGAGAGCATTGTCAATCCAGCCAAACTTTGCATGTTTTATTTGGATTGATAATTTAGCTAGTTTTACTGTAAGTGTTAAGATGTTAGTAAAAATATCAGATGACAGGTCCTCAAAGTCAGTCATCAGGGACCCATTGCAATGCACATTTGTGTTTTCCATATCTGTCAGCAACTTGCATTTACAGGGAGAAGGGGAAACCATACATGAATGCTTGTCATGATTATGGAATTTTTCATAAGCAGTGTACAAATAATTACAGTATTTGAAAAGTATTTTACTTGTATCACAGTGCTTGAAAAGCACTATATTATTTCTCATGCATCATCTTTTTCTCATGCATCTACTTGTTCCTCTCCTTCGTCCACACTTTTATGCTATTAATACAACCCAGCAAATCACTTAATTTATAGACACCATTCAAACTGTGTTTCAAAGCTGTGCTGTGTGTCTGTGGTTTCAATAACATTAGTAGCTTTTAAAATTATTTATGTCTATGCTTATGTTTTATTCATTTATATTTTATTATTTGCAGGGATTTCTCAGGGATCAAATTGAGTTTGAGAACTGATTATGTATTTAAACAGTATCAACCATGGACCATAGTCTGTGGATTGAAGTCTGGATTTATTCTAATTATTACAATGATTTACTAAAAACATCTTATATAATCACACTATTTTCCACCCAGTGAAAGTGTGCTAATAAGGCACAAGCATAAAAATTATTTTTAAATCTATGTGGTTTGTCCCTGCTTTCGTCTATTTTTGTACTGTAAATCTAAGGACCAAAACGTAGGTCACAGCGAACCAAGTTGTCCAATCATTCCTGATTCCAGTCACCACTAATCAGCTGGATCAAATCAGCCGGGAAATTCTTTTCTAAAGCAGCAGAGAAAGAAAGAGAAAGTATGTGTCTACATTGTCTGTGCAGTGGTATTAACGCTTGCCAGCATGCTAGCATTGTGGACATAAAAACGGTGTCCTGCATTGTTAGCATGCTTTAGCTTCTTTTATGAAGGTGAGCATGGGCTGTGAATGGGCTCAAATGTGCAAAAAATAAAAATAATTAATTAATTGGCTAAATAAATTAATAATCAACTGTCATCCATTTCTAATGAATTAATTAGAAAACAAGAACAAATTTAAAAATTATAGTAACTTTATGAGACCAGCCCATCAGACTCCCTCCAACTCCCACTACAATTGAGGTAATCATGTTTCATTGTAGACATCACTTAATGCTACCACAAAGGTACACAGGCTATGAGCAGAGTATGAACAGACAGGCATTCTTCTCCAATATTAATCCTCTATCTTTTATCTGTAGGTAGCGTGATTGTGTAGCAAGCACACAATTGTTTTCTTTTTTATTTTTGGTGATTGTGCAATTGATCTTGCTAAATGTATTGTTTTTGTTTTATTTTTATTATTCTGCTTTTGGAGAATTGAGAGATTTTTTTATTGTGATTTTTAATCAATCATTTTCCACACAGAAAATGAATGGGGACAACTTTAGCAAACTTCTGGATTTTGGTGCCCTTTTTTCTCCTACAGTTTTTAAAATATTGATCCCATAAGAATCTTTAAGGAAATTCAAAAAATTTTGAGAAAATACATATATTTAACATGATTTTCTTTTTTTAAATCGGCAATCACTTTTTAAATTTGTGAACTTTTTAAATATAGTATAAACAACCCCTTTCACATGTCCTTTTTCAACAGTGAAATGCCCATCCCATCTGCCCTGCACAATATGAAAAACAATACTCATTCCAATGTGTAATAAATAATATATACAGACATATAAAATAATGAGAAATTATAGGCTTACGTGAGTGCCATGGCTGAGTGCCTCAGTTCAACCAACAACTTCCTCTTGCCAAGCTGATTCAACAAGCGTATCTGCTTGGCAGTGCTGGGGCTTGCTTCACTTTTCAGCAAGTGTTCGCAAAGTTCTTAATGCAGTCCAAGTTTTGTTGTTCAAAAAAAATGTTGATGTGTGAACTAAAAGTAAACCAAAAACTCAAAACATAAAGCTTTGTTTACTAATGCAAACAGTGTTAGCGAATAGTATGTTAGCCATTAGCCTAGCAGTAATTGTTTACAAATGTAAGGCTCTTTTACTTTGTGGAGCAAAACACCATCAACTCTGTCTTTCTGCTGCCCTTTGTGCAATTCTTCCTTCTTGCAGTAGGGGCATAAAGTGTATCTCAATTTTCAATAGGAAAATTAATGATTAAAAATGTCAGTTAAACAAACTACTTAGGAGGATGCTATTTAAGAGACTTTTGACTGTCTCATTGACTGGCCCCGCATCTTTTCTCTCAAAAATCAAACAGTTTCCCTGCAATCTACATGTTTTGGCATCAGCTTGAACAGCCAGCCATGTTACCCAACCCATATAATTACCTAAGCAACTTGGTGGTTATTTATTCGGTTCACTTTTAACAATGAACACTGTCATAGCAGTTTCACAAAAGTATATAAATATTAGCAAAAGGCTTGATTAAGCAAATGTAACCTGAATTTCAGAAAAATTGGGACATTCTTTAAAGTTGAATAAAATGAAAACTAAAACCATTAATTTTAAGAAAAATGAAAAAATATTTAACAGTTATGAAAAGAGGCGGAGAGAGACAGACAGCCCCGAGGCGGCGTTAAAATGTTTGGGGGGG
>JAQMCW010167301.1:0-11253 GCA_030068335.1 Chrysichthys cranchii
GTTTGATGTTGTGAAATAGGAGTGGTATCGGTTCATGGTATCGGCACTTTATGTACGAGTACGAGTACGAGTATTTTTGCAAAGTATCGGCCCGATACCCGATACTGGTATCGGTATCGGTGCAACCCAAATTTTTAGCATTTAAATCCTATAGTAAATCTGGGTTACAATATTACTTAGTGGCAACCCTCAATAAAGACGTGCAAAGAGCAAATTTTACTTTATTGTTTTCTTTTTTCACAATAGTTTGCTTGTTGATAGTCACTCTGACTAGGAAATACATTTTCTGCTTTGTGGGATTTACTTTTATAACTGAACAGGTTAGAAATCCTAACTGTGTTGACCGAGTGTAATTTTTGAAAATGATTACCGTAATCCTTTTTAAGTTAACAAGCATCTTCTCAAACCACACTTTCACCCACCAACCCTTTGCGTGAAGGTAGAAACTTGTGTAATTGGTAGTCTTGCAACACCTTCTAGTCTGAAAGAAGCATGGATCATGGTGCTCTGCAGGTGTTCAGTCTACACGGCAGCAGTGTGACATGCTGATTGAAGCAGCGCCACAGACTGTGAAACCTTCAGTAATAGGGACCAGGGACTGCAGAGGCCTGAACACTAACAAGACTAGCAACTAAAGTGGTACTATTGTTACCTGAGGAACTCAGCCTTCAAACAGACTTGTGTAAAGCCAAGAGAAGATTGACAGACAGCTCTGTCCAACACTGATTGTCTCTTTTGTTACTTTGTTGTCTGGTTCAAAGGCCCATTCACACATGCAGCATTAAACCTTCATTAGTTTTAAGTTAATAATCAAAAAACTTTGGGAAAAAAGCCTTGCTGAATGACATTACGATCATTATATGTTTGTAGTGTAGTGACTCATAACTTTGGTGCTAAATGCTTCGGAGAACGATCATGCTGGACACCCACGCTTATCCTCACATGGCCAGCAGCAGTGAATGTGTGTGGGCGCGACACATACAGCCAAATTCACACTTCTTTTCTTCACCACATTTAGTAGTTAATTTGGAATGCAGGTGTTTCAGAGAACAACTGAGAAAATGGTGCAGTTTAACTTTATGCAAGTAAAGCAATAAATGTTCTTACTCATGTGCTTCAGCATCATTAATTCTTGATTCACTCTCAGTATTGTGTGACTAAGGTCAATACCTTAGCATAGATCACCATATAATACTAGCAAGTGTGCTCAGTATAATATGTATGACCATGTAAGGATATGCAATTACACTTTATTTAAATGAGGTCACATTATGATAAACTTACTTTCCCAGTGCTTGTACACATACATCTATCTGAAGTGTCTGGGTATCTGGAGTGCCTACCAACCTGGAAACTCTAAAGTAAGGCAATCCAGTCAGTTTATTTTGAGCTGCTTAGGTCAGAATAAATGTGATTCAACAAGCCATTCAGATTTTGCTCCCCTTCTTTCTATAAGAGGGAAGCTCTTTATAATTATACCACCTCCCATCTGAATATCTCCACGGCTTGAGAAATACCTTTGCGAAGGTGCACCATTTTTTCTCACAAGTGCTGGACTTGATAGCATTATACTGAAGCAAGCTAAGCACCGTAACTGTTACACTGACCCCCAGCTTCAGAGGACAGAAGAGCTAAGTGGACTGAGTTTATTTTTGATGGCAATTCCCAGCTACAGTTGGCAGAATCCTGTTCATGTGTGCTAATCCTTTTTTCTTTTACTGCTTTACCAACCTGGTCCAGTATAACACAGGACTGCCAATAAAATTCTTCCTAAAAAAGAAATCAATGCCAACTGTCAGTGGTAAAACTGCTGATAAGGGAAATATAAGCAATTCAAAAATAATTATGCTGTGTGTTTCTTTGGCTAATGCTAACAGCTGAGGTAATCGATGCATGCTAAATGTCTAAAGTTATTGACGTTACTTCTAGCAGAATCCACAATACGCTTAATGCCATTAGTTTGTTAGTTAAATGTCTGTAAGATGAACTTGATCTTATCTTAAATAATGTGCGAGTAAAATGAGAGAATGGGTGTAGAGTTTAGCGATGTTAGCATGTCGTTCTAGGTAGATTTATGCTTTATGTCCATCTGTAATTTAGAAAACAGGCATGCTTTGCGGAGTGTGGGTATGTACACAGACACCTCAAAAGTAAATAGACACCCCTCATTACATTTTATTTATGCGGACACGACCTGGTGCTTCAAATTTGTTAATATATTATTATTTTTCAGTTCAGATTAACTATATACGCCGGATATATCCGGCCGGCCGGCAGAATGGAAATGGACTAATCAAAATTCGTTTTTTCTTATGTGGGGTGAATAGTGTTAAAGTATGTTATTTGTTTATAGCAACTAGCCATACCACGAACACTGTAAGCAAAAGAGTTGTCTGATTTTCAAAAAGGTCGTATTGTGGGTTAGTCTGAGGGTGGACTTAGCCAGCGTATGATTGCACAAAACGTTAGGATTCCTCTTGCCACAACCTGGGCCCTCTGACAGGTGTCTTCAGACTGTCAAGTGGATTGTTGAAAAAATCCCCATTGTAAGGCCACTGATGTCGCAGAGCAACTTCGAGTGAGTCAGAGTTCTTTTGAGGTATTTCCATCAACTTGGTTACTATGGCAGAGCCGTTAGAAGGAGGTTTCTAGAAATAAATACAAAAAAACGATGGTGTGTATTTACTTTTTAGATATCGGTGTATGTTAGTGTGTGTGTGTGTGTGTGTGTGTGTGTGTGTGTGTGTTGCTGCTAGAATGAGCAGAGACCTGACCTCAGACCAAACTGAGTGTTGTACAGCTGCAGCAATGCAATTACTGATTTAATTGGGATCCAGAGCACCTGCTGTGCCACGCGGGCTTCTAGTTACCATGGTAGCACGACGCCATACTCATATCGCCACACCCTGCAGAGGAGGGAGGTGGGGTGAGCAGTGGCTTCTTATCATTTAAAGGGAAAGGCACTCAAACTGGCCGTTCTGAACACGGCTGTATAGAAAGGGTGAGGAGGGTGCTGTGGTGCTTTATCCTTGTGATATTTTGAACAAAGCATGTGATGGACATTTCATCAAACCTCAGGTAACTGTGTCACCTTGTGGAAAAGGGGTATGATATAACTTCTTTAAGGGTACTATTCACACAGATACTGTAGATGACACCTGATTATTACTACCTTTATGACAATCATTTATAAAGGATTATACTGGTAGGTGTAAGGTGCCATAAAGACTGCATTTGTCAGTTTTTTTGTCAGGTTGATATAACACCTGAATCAAGTGACATATTTGCTGACATAAGGTTGTGTTAAGACATTTATATGTGATAAGTCATGAAAAGAATGCCATAGCCTTATGTTGAACACTAGAGGACACCTGCACAAGCCCATTAGGACAAGTGACATAAATCCACATAAACATAAACGTTGTACAGAATACTAATAGGTGTCACCTGCTTTACAGACTGTTGATATAATGACATAACGTAAGGCTGTGTCATGACATTTACCAGAAGTTAAGAAGAAAGACATAACCTTATGTCAATGTCATGAGCACTACAGGACAGCTGAGCCAGTCTTTTATGACATTCAACATAAACCTACATTAATCTCTATAAAGCCTTATTTCAAAAGGTTTGAGCTGCTTGTGTTGATGATCTTGTTAAAGGACATAGATTTTTATTTTTAGTTGTTACGCCATGCTAATGTCAGTTACCCAGGAAAGTGTTAAAACAAGCTTATGTCAACACCAAGTCACTTAATATTAAAATTTAATAAAAAAAAAAAGTGGAAGTTATCATCTGACACTCATTGAAATAAGTATTTATTTCTATCTATGTAATATTAAATAATATAATGCAATGCAATGTATCCTATACATAATATTGTGTGCGCTAGAAGACACCTTTCCTTCTGTGAAAGCATACAACTACACACTAGAGGGAGCTCTTCCTCTTCACTGCTCCTCAGATGCAGTCAGAGTACCAGAAACACTCAGGTTTTTACACTATCTCTAGTTAATTAACCTCCACCTTACTCTGAGTTTTTAAGCACGTTATGTACCATATAACAGATGGTGACCATTATAAGTATACATTTTTTCCCTAGTTTGGCTTGGTTTTCGTCTGGTATGTCTCTGTGTGTGTTTTAATACAGTGTAGATATAATGAACAAAAACATTGTCTCTATTAACAAGCTTTGGAAGCAATTTTTTCAAGTTTGGTTTGAATGGAGGCGTGTTCTGAATATGGAGAAAGCTCTGCTGCTCCTCATGCTGAATTCTTGGTGAATTTGTATGGCCAGCCAGGATGAGCTCCCCATGCTTTCGACACAGAACCACCACTTGAGCACCTCTCCCTAAAAATGTGAGAGGACAACTATAAATATTCAGGAGCCGAGAAATGGCAGGGATTGGAGGAGCCCGTGACATGCAGGGTGTTACTACGGGGCAGCCAGGATGCGGTACTAATCTGTCCTTTACCACTCAGAGGACAAGCTCTTTTTTGGGCTGACAGGGATGCACAAGAGATCACTTGCAATTTCAAACAATGCAGGAGCTCATTTGATTGCACATCTAGACCAAAATGTCTGTAGGCTTTAAAAACACACAACGCACTTCTTAGCAGAGTACTGTCTGAAGTACAATCTGAACATCAAGCTAACATTAAAGTCTGCTATAACTGCACTATTTGCCTGGAGAATCATTAATTTTGTGTTCCCAATCCCATTACCAAGCAGCAAAATGCTCACACTTTGTGTTCCTTCCTGCCATTTGGCTAAATGACTAGAGTGCTTACCTGCAAATGCCCTGTTCCACAACATTCATTTTCCACGTGTTTGTCTCATTCACATCATTGTGACTTTTAAAAAATTCTACCGTCCTCTGAAGCTGAACATACAGCGTCAAAGCTAAAGAGATTTGCATCTTGCATTCATTGCAACAATGTAATTTGGATCCACGATGCTCACTGTTGTTTGTTTTGTTCTCTTCCTCTGTTTTTTTTTTTTTGACTGGCTGTTCACAGGGGCCTGGGATGGAAAAAAAACAGAGCTTTGTGCTTTTGTTAATGTCATCCACACAGGCCTGCTGCACACTGGAGTGTATGGCATGGATTATGAGAGGGCACCTGAAGAACAAATGTGACAGCGAGAGAGAGAGAGAGAATATGTCCATGTAGAAGTATACGATGAGGTGACTGAAGAGTCAGACAGGCAGAATTGGGGACAATTATAGACTTTATTGAGCTTTTCAGCATATAGACACACAGACAGACAGACGGACAGACAGCTTTGGTGCAGCCCCCCCGTCAAGAGAGAAAGTCCACTAAGACCATCTGCACCTCTGGCCTGTGGATCACCTCGAACTTAAAGGGCTGGAGAGCTAGACATCAACGGGTTATCTGTGCATTGGCATCCTTCATGCAGTGGAGCCACTGGAGCGGGGCATGGTCCAAACAGAGGGTGAAAGAGCGTCCCAGCAGGTAGTAGTGGAGAGTGCGAACCACCAACCTGATGGCTTGACAGTCCTTTTATATGGTGCTGTACTTGCTTTCCCGCACCGAGAGCTTGCACCTGATGTACAGCACTGGGTGGTCCTTCCCCTCCACCACCTGACACAAAATGGCTCCCAGCCCTCTGTCTGACATGTCCGTCTGCAAAACTAAAGGGAGAGAAAAGTCAGGGGAGTGTAAAAGCGGCCCGCCGCACAGTGCAGCCTTTACCTGGGTAAAAGCCTGCTGACACTGCTCTGTCCACTGGACCAGATCTGGTGCCCCCTTTTTAGTGAGGTCAGTCAGCGGGCTGGTGACGTCCGAATATTTAGGCACAAACCTACGATAATAGCCAGCCAGCCCTAGGAATTGCCGCATCTCATCAATTTGGGGACGCTCCTGCCCATGGCCCAAGTGGAAGTCCAGATACTGTACTTCGAGCCACCCAATTGCACACTTCCATGGGTTAGCTGTGAGCCCTGCCCACCTCAGCGACCCAAGGACCACACTTAGGTGCTCTAGATGCCGCGGCCAGTCATTACTATAGATGATGATGTCATCCAGGCATAAGCACTGTGAGGGCGTAGGACCTTGTCCATGAGTCGCTGCAACGTTGCAGGGGCCCTGAATAAGCTGAATAGGAGGGTGATGAATTGGTGTAACCTGAACGGAGTGGAAAAAGCCATTTTTTCACGCGATAAGGGAGTTAGGGAGATCTGCCAATATCCCTTAGTTAAATCCAGTGGAGTATAAAAGTGAGCTGCAGCTAACAAATCAAGCAGGTCATCAATGCAAGGCATGGGGTATGCATCAAATTTCGGCACCGCGTTCACTTTCCTATAGTCCACACAGAACTGGACCATCCCGTCGGCCTTGGGCACCAAAACCACCGGGCTGCTTCAGTCACTGTGTGACTCCACGATCACCCCCATCTCAAGCATGGCCTTAAGCTCTTCCCGAACTACCTTTTTTCTGTGCTCGGGTAGACGATAAGGGCTGTGTCGCACTACCACACCCAGGAGAGTTTCGATGTGGTGCTCTACTAGGTGCGTGCGGCCGGGAAGGGGCGGGAACATGTCTGAGAATTCTTTCTGCAACCTGGCGACCTCTGTGTGCTGTGATGGCGAGAGGCGGTCTCCACAGGGTACCGGGTGGTGATGGGAGGTTGGTTTTAGGCTTACCTCAGGTCCCAGCTCTGCTCTTTCCAGAACTGCCATCGCCAGCGCCACAGGGACCTCCTCAGCCCAGCGTTTTAGAAGGTTGAGGTGGTACACTTGCCATGCCCCGCCCCTATCTGTACGCTTCACCTCATAGCCGACATCCCCAACTCGCCCTGTGACCTCGAAGGGCCCTTGCCACTTGGCGAGTAATTTTGGCCGGGCTTGACAGCCGGGCTTGACATTCCTGGGCCTGCCGCAAATTCTCCTGGGTTAAGTGTGTGAGGGTGTGCAGCTTTGCGCACAGGTCCAGAATGTATTGAATTTCATTTTTGCTATTGGAAGGCCACTCCTCCCAATTTTCCCGCAAAACGTCCAAGATGCCACAATAATTCTTTGTGGCTTGTGGGACCTCTTGGACTGCAAATAACAGGGGTTTGAGCCACCTATCCCAATCCTCACTTACGAACTTACAAATCAGCTTTTTAAGTGTCTGATTAAACCATTCGACCAGGCAGGCCGTCTGTTTGTGGGTGATAAACACTGGTATGAATGGATTTAATCCCCAACAATTCGTAACGTTTGCGAAGTGTGCGTGACATGAAGGAGGTGCCTTGATCAGTCAGGATTTCTTTCAGAATCCCGACCCGGGAGATGATTTGAAGAGTGCCTCAGTGACATTGCATGTGGAAATGTTGCGCAGAGGCACTGCTTCGGGGTATCGCGTTGTGTAGTCCACTAGAACTAAGATAAAGCGATAGCCGCATGCAGACCGATCTAACGGCCCGACGAGATCCATCCCAAACTGCAGCTCTCCTGTGATTAATACAAAAAAAAAATGTCTAGAAAGTTTACATAGAATGATGCAAAAAACCAACAACAAACAAATGAAAAATCTATTTGGACTGTTTAATGAAGGCCATAAGAGAATGGCCAGAAATCTTCTTCCTGACAGGAAGTCTAGTAATTATTATAATCACTCTACAACCGTGATAAGTAGTAAAGCATCTCAAACTACACAACATATGAAACTTTGAGGTGGATGGGCTACAACAGCCGAAGACCAAATTGGGTTTCAATCCTCTCAGCCAAGAGCAAGAATCTCAGGTTGCAGTGGGAACAGCTTCAGAGAACTGGATAGCTGGTAAATGTTTTCACCGTGGCGGTGAGAAGAAGTCATGTAAATCTGAATAGTGTCTTTCTAAAGTACACTATTATTTGAAATGAGACCTTTTCTATATAATAGTTAACACGTTGGAATGGTGATACTTTAAGCATTGATGCAGGAATCAGTTTGATAGTCCACACTGCTGGCAGTATTTTGGTGTGTGTGTGTGTGGTGTGTGTGTGTTTGCAGTCCTAGCCACCGGACTGAGACTAATATGCTGCATTGATTCTTGTGTCATTGGCCCTCCTCCCTCTCATGCCCACAAGGTCTCCCTGAGCTTGATCTCATTTCTCTTTGCCCCAACCTTCCCTTATTTCATTAGCACTAAACGGTTATCTACTTCCACACATTCATGCATCCCGGCCCTCCTCACGCCATGGCTTTACTTACAGCCGGTTCTTAGCCAATTGTTCTAGTGAAGTGCAGCAGAATCAATGCTGACTGTGCAGCAGGAATCAGGAGCATTCTGACCCCTAGCTGCTGATGGGACGCAGTACTTCGGACTGACTCATTTACATGTCAGCTGGAAGCAGGTCTAATGCACTGCTGGCAGCTTGGAGAAAAGATCCCTCTGTAATGACAATCCCTACTCAATCCGCTCTCTCTGTTTTGCTACCAGGTATCCATTTCACTGTGCCTTGCTAGCACCTCATCATAACCTGTATCAATTAGTTATAATAAACATGATAAATAGAATGTGTAGTCTGTATAAACAATATGTGACCACCACCTACAGACCACCTCTGGTGTTTTTCAGTCTGATCGGAGCCATGCTGCACATGCTGTACAATCAGGCTGTCATATTTAATACTTATACAAAACAAACCTACTTTACAAGCATGCCTTCTGTGAGCATAAGTAGAAAGAATATAAGTTAACTTTACCATCATGAAAGATATAATGTGGGATCATGCATGGAAGTAGAGCGTCATGATGTCATCCCTTTTCTTTAAAACACAACATTAACAATGTACGATTTAAACCAAAATATAGCATTAAAAAGTGGTGGAAAGTGTACAAAAGAGATTGACTTGTGTTCTGCTACTACAGTAATTATTCAATTGAATGAAATGAAAAATGTAAGAGTAAACAAGTCATCTGGTGAAAAACTACTTGAGTAATTACTCTATTATTGAAAATTCATTAATTTACTTTTTATATTATTTCCAGTTCATTCAACCCAAAATAGTATACATCTAAAGCATGCATTTGTGAACTGAAGTGAATGTCAACAGTACATAAAGAATAGTCAAATGCTGTTAGGGGTTTCAGTACCTTCCCATGTATGTTGAGCTAGTTAGCAAGCTGATGTTAATTCATACTTGATTCCAACTATAAACATACACCATACACAATATCCTGAGGATTACCTATAGGTTGTAGCACCACTTACTGTATATATTCAACATAACAGACTACCTAACATCTTAGGTTTATTAAGGAGCTTTCTATAAATTTGCTAACTGTAAATTATCAAAAGGTCTGGCTAGCTATTCTTACTTCACTCAGCTAGCTCATGTCTTACCTCGGCATGTTTCTGCAGGTCGGATGTTGAAATGTGACATGCCAACTCCACAGGTTTTGGATTGCATCATTTGCAGATCATTATCACAATGATTACTTTGAAGAATTTAAAAGTGAAGATACCCGAATAGTGGGCCAGGGATGCTCATCTGTCTCCAATGTCTCACGTTGCCAGGTGCTGACTAAGCATTTGGCAACTAAAGTGTAAACGTTTGTCAAGATTTCTTTTGATTGTATTGAAATTATTTAAATTATTCAAATTTTGCACACATTGTCTTTTAATTGGCTTACAGTCTTCCATGATTAAACATATTGTTGTTTTTTTTTTTATGTGTAATGGCGTCTTCCCAATCAATGTAGCAATGTGCTTCTGTAATGCTGTAAATAAAGTTATTGTCTTCACGGTGCTGATTACTTTCACTTACAAGGGTTGTCTGTAGACATTTTTTTCCGATAACAGTGAACTGCTTGTGTGTGAGATTTATGGTTAAAATGTTATATTAATTTACTTGTATTATAGGAAGATGTCCCTCCTCTTGTTATTTCTTAAAGTTTTCCAGATTTTTTTTTTTTTGTGTGTGTGTGGGGTGGGGGGCGCTGTTATACCCTGAAGACATTTAGGTTTCAGATCAAAATATGAATTTAAGAGAATACCGCAGAATTTCAGCTTTTATTTCCTGGTATTTACATCTAGATGTGTTAAACAACTCAGGGCATGGCTCCTTTTGTTTACATCAACCCATCCCTCGAATGATCAAAAGTATTGGGACACACGACTGCCAGGTGTCTCTTGTTGCCAAGGTGTACACTGTTATTTTGATTTAAACAATTATAGCTCTGAATGTCTAATCATGGTTTGAGCCCTAGGTTTCACCTGACTGCATTTGTTGTTAAAAAGGAAATACAAACATGAAGACCAGATAGCTGACTATGGAAGAAATATCAAAGAAAAAGGAAAATTAATCAAAGCCACTGCACAAGCATTGGCCAAAGCCAATACACCAATTCAGAATGACCTAATAAAGAGAAAGAAACCACTTATGTACGAACAACTAGATATTCAACAGGCCAGGCAAGGAAAACAACAACAGATGGTGACAGAAATATTGTGAAAGCTGTGAAGAATACCCCAGAGATATCACCAACAGTATCCACAGGGTGTGGGTTAAAGTATCATCCTCCATCATTCAAAGAAGACTTTAAGAGCATACATATAAAGATTGGAATTCACAAAGAAATACAGAGACTGGAACCAAGATTAACCTCTACCAATGTGATGGAAAGGCCAAAAAGTGTACAAAGGAAGGATCTGCTCATGATCCGGGACATACAAACTCATCATTCAAGTATTGGGGAATGTCATGGCTTGGTCTTGCATGGTTGCTTCTGAAACAGGCTCACTAATCTTTATTGATGATGAAGATTAGCAGAATGAATTCACAAGTCTACAGAAACATTCTCTCTGCTAAGAAGCAGCTAAAAAACCTGCAGTACAAGCCTGGAAAAGCATGACAAAGAGGAATGCAACAGTTTGATGATGCCAGCTTGATGCCGTTATTGGAAGCAATGGACATGCAACCAAATATTAAGTCTTATTTACTTTAAATCACTTTTTTTTTTAAACGTGTCCTGTCCGGCACTTTAGCAAACAGAATGGTGGTCTGAATGCTTTGTCGTGCCAAGCACATTTGTTTTGCCAAGAGGAGCACTGTAGACTCACTATAGACTCTTCTTGTTAATATTTTTCAATGCTTTATTTATTTATTTTTGCCATTGTTTTCAATGTAAATATCATGCCGGAGCTGGGGGAAAGCAGAGAGAAGGGGGAAAGGGGGGGGGGGCACAAAACAACAAAGGACAGAGCATAAATAGAAAAGTACAATAAATAGACAACTGCTGCACCTGCAGACAAAAGAAAAA
>JAQMCW010167362.1:0-11250 GCA_030068335.1 Chrysichthys cranchii
AACTTCCGTACTTCCTGATTATCAACGTATTTTCCGGCCAGTAAACTATCTTAGCACGTAGTGCTTTAGAATCTTTGCTGGGAAGGGTGAATACCTAACGCACACTCTGTGTCTGTGGCTCTCACATGCTCTTTCTTTCCTTCATCATCTCTGTGCCTTTATTTTGTTTTCCCTCAGACAGAAGCAGACCTATGGGTGGGCCTGACAGCTGGCCTACGCATTCAAATTCATTAAAATTAATATTTTTTAAAAGATCACTTTTCTCTAATTTACTTGAATGTGAATTCTTTGGTCTTTGGAATCATTAGGATTCTACTTTAATAGTAGTAATATTCAGAATTTTCTCTCTTATGTTTGTTCACTGACGCTACTAACGTACGCCGAGTCATGAGACATTTGCTGGCCCTGTTCATAACAGAGAAATGGCCACAGCGTCAGTACATCCCCTGAGTGCCATGCAAGCCTGCATACTAACATGAGAAGGCAGGCTCCACTGCTACCAACCTCTGAACAGCTAACCACACCTTTAGGTGCGATTCAACCAAAGCTGGTAACATTACTGTAATATATGGGAAATTGTGCTTCTTCAATTGCAATTGGCATGACAGTGTCATTGCACATGACATGGCATATTCAAATGGATTGAATATAGTAAAGCAAGAGACTACATTTTTTGCAAAGTGTGTAGACATTTCCCCAAGATGTACAACAAATTTACATATATAAGAGATGGCTGCAGACATTGGAAACATCTACTCCAGATATGCGCCAAACGTGTATATTGTACTGTAGCTGTGGGAAAGTGTTAAATCACCTGCATGGTGATGCTATTTCTTTTGTACAGCAAAACTGGCAGCATGTTAAAGTTGTGGTAGACATTGCTATGTTGTGTCCCAAGCTGGAAACTCTACTTAGAGGGCCCAGGAAATGGAGGAAGTGCTCAGTAAAGGGAATTTCTTGTTTGATGTCTTGTCAACATATGGTCCAGTAATTAAAAATAGACTGAAGGAACAGTCACAAAATGCCACACTCTTGAGCCTCATGAGCTGCTTTGAAGGATAAAGGCTGAACTACATGAACAATCCACATATTTCACCATTCTTATGGATGAATCTAGAGATCAGTCTAAACGTGAGCTAGTTGCTGTCTATATCTGATTAATTCATGGGTAGATAATTAAAGAACGAGCAGCAGGCTTTGATGAAACCACAGAATTGCCTGCTCAAGGAATATCAGAGAGGACCCTCGAGGTCCTTGAACCACTTGGGTTGGATCCTTCTCTCTGTGTCGGTCACGTCAGGGCACGTTGGAGAAGTTCAGGCTCTTCTGAAAGAAACATTTTTGAGAGCTGTTTATGTACAATGCTGTTCTCACCAGCATAAATGAGTGCTTTGCACTGCTGTCCATGTGTCTGGGCACGTTACAGTTTTTTGACATTGTGAATCACATACACAACTTCTTCACTGGGGCTCAAAGGCAAGCTTAGTTCATGACCCTACAAAAGGAGATGCATTCAAACCATCAGTGTATGGCACTGAAATGATGTTGCGAGATTAGATGCAGCTCTAAATCAGTTCAGGACTGTATTTAACAGACTGTATCTCTTTGACTGAAACAATGAAAGCTTCTTATGCAACTTTCTGGGATAATTAAGATGGTGAGTTTGATAATGTGCTCAGATTGACAGAGGAGCTAATGGAAAGCATGAGATAGCACACTGGGAATTCACTGCTTCGTGTGAGCACAAGCTACCTTCAGAAATGAACACTACAATGTGTAATGATGATTTAAGGGCAATGTGGAACTGTTCTAGACAGGCAGCTTGCCGAACTGAACTTCTGATTTAAAGATGGCACTTATAGTATCACGTAAACTTCAGCTTTCTTTTTTAAATTCTTCCTTCTTCTTTCTTTTCCTCCCATCCACCACTTTTGGCATAAAAGGACCATTGAAAGCACTGGGTGATTAGTGTGGGATTGCAATCAGTGAGCTGTTTTCTAACAACAGAGGCAAAATTGATAGAGAGACCTTGATAGCTGTCCTGCAGACATTTTCCCCAATATTAACTGTCTGTTAAGGGCCGTCATAACACTCCCACCCAGATTTTTCCAGATTCACCCATCAGGCACTTTCTGTATCCACTACTGCACTCAGATCAGCACTTGTGGATGATAAGTGCGTGTGTGCATGTGTGTGTTCATCACATATGAGCTGGAGCTCATGTGCTTGAATTTCAGAAGCACGGCACTGCATGGGGAGAAACATAGCACAGCTGCTCAGTGCATGGAGAGTAAGGCCTACAACTAGTAATGAATAGATGTGTGAGAACAGATGTGTGCTTTATTTCGGCATTCATGCCCTGAGTAACTTTAGTGGACAAAAACGGTGCATTAAGCTTTTCAGTCTTGTTTAATGTGCTTAAAAATAAACTGCAGCAAAGTTTGTACCATTCCATTCAAGATTTGTTGTTTAAAAAACAGCTTATTTCTGACTTATTGCTTAAGTTAACTTGTGTGTGAAAGAGAGAGAGAGAGATAGAGAGAGAGTGTGTTATGTTTTGCAAGTGCCTGCAGAACATAGCACTGAAGAAGCTATGTGCTTTATTTGTCCTGTCCCGGCTGTTAGCGACCCAGATGGCACCATTCACATTAAAATCAACCCTTGTCTGACAGGAGTACAGACCCGTAAAGGCAAATCAGACAATGCAGGTTGACTCTTCTAAACACAAATCTACGTGGGTATAACCCCGGTTCGCCATTTTGAAAGGGCTACCTCTTTCTCTTTCTCAGCATATACACTATACACCCATCAGCCATTACATTAAAACCACCTGTCTAATATTGTGTAGGTCCCGCTTGCTCTGTCACAACGGTTTTGACCCATCAAGGCACAGTCTCCACAAGACCTCTGAAGGTGAGTTATCATACTTGGCACAAAGACATAAGCAGCGGATCCTTTAAGTCCTCTAATTTGTGAGATGGGGCCTCCATGGATCAGAATTGTTTTTCCAGCACTTCCTATAAATGATCAGAATCTGGAGGCCAAGTCACCACCTTGATCTCATTGTCGTGTTCCTCAAAGCATTGCTGAACAGGTTTTGCAGTGTGGAAGGCTGCATTATTCTCCTGAAAGAGGCCACTGCCATTAGGGAATACTGTTGCCATGAAGGGGTGTTCTTGCTCTGGAACTGTGTTTAGGTAGGTGTCAAAATAACATCTCCGTGAAAACAAGGACCCATCAGAACTTTGCCAGAGTGGCACACTGCCTCCAGCAGCTTGCCTTCTTCCCGAAGTGCATCCTGGTGCCATCTCTTCCCCAGATAAGCAATGCACATGCAATGCCATGCCTTCCGCATGATATAAAAGAAAATGGGATTCATCAAGCCAGGCCACCTTCTTCCATTTCTCCATGATCCAGTTCTGATGCTCCTCTGCCCAATTTAGGTACTTGTGATGGTGGATAGGAGTCAGCATGTGCACTCTGACTGGTCCGTGGCTATGCAACCCCATATCCAGCAAGCTGCAACGCAATGTGAGTTCTGACAGCTTTCTGTTATAGCTGTTATATTCTCCATTAACTTTTTCATCAATTCATCAATCTTTTACATATACTTATACATAGTAATAGTGAAATAATTTTCTGTGGACTCAAATATTTAGTTCATTGTTATGTTCAGGAAAAAGAAAACCCTACCAACTTTAAAATCTAATCCTAGCTGTGAAGCATGTAAGCTGGATGTATACTGCCATGGAGCTTTCTTTCTTCCTAATGTTTGCAATGACAAGTAGCTAAGGGACTAATAATTTCTAAATTATATTAGGAAATTCACAGCAGCATATCAGAGGATCTGACTGTGATATAAAAGGGATATAAAAGTCATAATAAAGTTGGGTTAAGCAACATGAAAATGATCAAAAACCACAAAATTAACAAAACAATATATTGAATTGCCAAGTCTGTCTTACTCATTGCCACTTGATATACAATTACATTATAGATACAGGTCAGTCAAGCAAAACATCAAAAAACATACCATCTCAAACAGTTTTCTGCAAAGAGATTGACCTGAATACTTGATAAATTCTTGACTGATCAGCTGCTACTGATCATCTGGTCGAGGATTTGGGCAGATGGTTACTAAATATGAGGATTCACTCATTTTTCTCTGTATTATTTTGATTGTTTGTGTAATTTTTTCATCTTTAAAAAAACTGTGCAAGCAGCCACAGCATTATCCATTGGACAGAACTGCAGTGATCTCAACAATTATTGGTACCCTTTGTAAAGATTAGTAAAACGGATTAGAGAAAAATCAGCTTTTGGTGAAGTAGCATCATCTCATACTGAGGAAAAAATGAGAAAAACCCAACCTTTATTGAAATTAATTTACGCAGAGAAAAGCAAATCCCTCATCAAGAAATGTGCCACATGTGCCACACTTATTGCCACCCCTGCATTCAATACTTTGTACAACTTCTCTTTGCCAGTAAAACAGCAATGAGTCTTCACCACAAACATTTTGCATGTTGGAAAATACAGACCAGAGCGTCTGAGACCATTCTTCTTTACAGAATCTCTCCAGATTATCCAGCATCCTAGGCCCTCTATTGTGCACTCTCCTTTTCAGCTCACCCCACAGGTTTTCAATGGGGTTCAGGTCAGGGGACTGAGATGGCCATGGCCGAAACTTGAATCTTTGGTCAGTTAACCATTTTTCTGTTGATTTAGATATATGCTTGGAAGATCCAATTTGTTTCCTAGCAGTGGCAACCAGATTTAGATTTAAAAAGTCCTGGTATTTCATAGAGTCCATGATGCTATGTACCTTATCAAGGTTTCCAGGACCTTTGGTGGAAAAACAACCCCACAACATCACAGAACCTCCACCATAATTTACAGTTTGGATAATGTTCTTTTCATTCTAGCTGTTTCTTTTTAAGCCAAACCCTGTGTTTTTGTTTCGTCAGACTATAGAACATGGTTCCAGTCAAAGTTTTCAACATTTTCAGTTGCTGTATTCGAGCCATACTGTACAGGAAGCAATTGTCCGTGCACATGCTTTTTGGTAAGAAAATAAAATCACAGTAAAAATTAGAATAAAAAAGAAGAGGCAGCTAAAATGCACGCAGCATACTCTTAACCCCTCGATGAATTTATTTATTTTGTCCTAATAATGCTAAACAAGCATGGCTGCGTGTGTGTGTGTGTGTGTGTGTGTGTGTGTGTGTGTGTGTGTGTGTGTGTGTGTGCGCATCATGCTTCAGTGCCAATGCATATTTGATCAGACAGACTTGTGTTGACAGCCTGAATGCTATGATGATGTTGCTAAGGCTTTGTAGACCTTGTTTATACCCACATTGACTCTTTATCCCTTTATGACTGACAGGTAATATTCTCTCAGAAGAGGGTCTACAGAAATTACAAATTTGACATATGTATCACTGTTCTAGCCTCGTTGAGACGGGACGTCGGCACAGGATCTGTGATAAATGAGAGCACGTTTCCCAATTTGGTATGGAGGTGGGGGAGGGCACATATATATTGTTTTAGCATTCTGAACTTGATTAATTCAGACATTTTTATTTGGTAATCATTCTGCCTTGCTTACAGCTTTCTCTATGGTAGTGGTAACTGGGATCTGCCAGAATTTGCTTCTCTGTGCTTTGATTCTGTTGTGTGAAACAGAAGCAGCGGAAATGCAGGCTGTTCAACAGATGGCTAAAGGATTTGAATTAGAATTTTGATGGTGGCAAAGCTTTTTTTTCACCATTTGGTCTGTTTATGTGGATTATGTGGTTCAGGTTTAATACAGGTTACAGTTCTTACAATCTGTAAGTCTGTCGAAACCTCAGCGCAACTCTTGTAGAATGTTTTTATTGGAGTATTGGAAGACTAAAGAATTGAGCAAGAGTGCAAGAGAAGGAAGGAGATGCTAGAGAGGGAAGTAAAAAGTCGGATGAATTATATTGCCCTTTATTTCGTATGATATTTATAATCTAACTAGTCTAGGACTGTTTTCAAACCTATTTCATCTGCTGCCTATTGAAGGAATTTAAAGAACAATAAATGCATATGACGTTATTTTTGCCATTAATATAAAGAGGCATTGCTGTCTGAGATATGGACAATTGTGCAAATAATACTGGAGGCATGGATTTGTTAGCAGCAGCTTCCACAATATATTTTAAGTTAGAGCTGAAAAGATTATTGTTGAAAATGAAACTTAATTTTACTGTGATGATAAACGCTTACAACCTTTAATATGCTTTTATGATGGAGGCAGCGCTCCCTCCGCTCTACTCCTTCTGTTTACATTTTAGCCTTATGCAGATAGACATCTGTGACTGTCAAATAACTTTGCCTCCATTCTGTTTCCTATTAATAGGAAAAACTCCATTAAAAGGTTTCAATCTTGCATCCTTATTATTGGGCTGTCATAATGACGGCCTCATTTTATATTTGCATATGCTCCAGTATGATGATTGCGTGTTCCAATGAATAATTTTGTAATCCAGTAATGTGATTATATGTGTTACACAAACATGCAGGTTCATAGAAAAAGAAAACAGCTAGAAATGAACTCATTAATTCCAAATCATCTAGGTACATGAATTTTTTTTGCGGAGGAAACTTGCAAATATTTTATCACAGACGTCAGCTTGGAAAATGAATGGTATCCAAATAAACCTATAGAAACTTTTTAGAATGTGTTTGAATTGATTTCGGTGGTCCCTATATTATAAAAGCATGATTTTGAGTAGTGGGCACACAATTAAGGATTTCGCTAAAAGTGGGGAGGACATAACCCCACTCCAGTGGAGATTATGTTTATAGTCATACCCTGTTTTGATTTCTTTACCCCATTAATTCTCTTTAGGTTTGAGGTGTTAATAAGGGAACACTTGCCTACATATTTATAAAATGCAGTTCATTCTTCGTTCGTTCGTCTTCTGCCGCTTAATCCTGTTTAGGGTCGCGGGGGCGCCAATCCCAGCTGACGTTGGGCAAGAGGCGGGACACACCCTGGGCGGGTCGCCAATCCACACAACCATTCACACCTACAGACAATTTAGAGCAGCCAATTAGCCTAATCCCCTCTGTGCATGTCTTTGGGAGGAAACCGGAATACCCAGAGGAAACCCACGCAAACACGGGGAGAACATGCAAACTCCGCACAGAAAGGCACCCGTGCCGAACCCGGGGCTCGAACCCAGCACCTTCTTGCTGTGAGGCGACTAACCACTCAGCCACCATGCCACCCATAAAATGCAGTTCTTTTTTATAAATATTTCATCTGTACTGTCTTAATGTTGCTCTTATGCTTTCAAAAATCTCACTTTTAGCTCCCAGGGCCGGTGTAAATGTTTATGAATTCCATTACAAGCCTACATGGGGTAGACATAATTGAGGGCTGTTGAATTTGAGGGTATAAATGCATGCTAATCATTTTAGTCAACTTTTTTTTTCATAGCAGTCATACGATAGTACAACTTAATGCATAATATACATCTTAGGTTATAAAGATGATCTGGAGACCAGGTTTTTGGGGGGTTTGGGTGGATGGCTACCCTAATATCCTTTATGCCAACAGGATGTTGGTTAAAACACCCTATTGCATGTTAATGAAAGTCTAGGTGAGATAATGGAAAGTGAACCACTTTACATCTCTAATCAATATGTTTTTCTGGATGAGCCAGGCTCCATTTTCCCCCAGTGTAGCATCAGAGTGTGCTTTTCAGCATAATTGGCTCCAATTGATGAAGAGAGAAATGAGGATGGGGGTGGGGAGGGGATTCACAGAATAGGGGTCAGAGAGAGACGTAGAGAAAGAGAGCCAGGGTGAGATGGAGGGAGAGGAATCTCTCTTCCCCTGTTGCTGGAGAAGCTCCTGAGAGGAGGCTCTTCATCTCTGTGCTTCTCTTTCTGGCTGCCTGACAGAATGGCATGCTGAAGCCAGGAAAACCACACAGTTTTCCTTCTATCTACTGTGAAAGAGATTAATAGACTTCTCCAATTACCTCAGACGGTGGAAGTGTTGTATTGGAGTAAATGTGACAGGCTTAATATGCTGGTTAGGACACCACAGCAGAGTATGACCTACTTATACAGTCTGAGCTGTTTCTATGTGGCCTTGTTTTAAGAGCTAATTAAGCAAAGGGGAGAACCATTCAGTACTCTTATGAACATGATTAGGCTTATGAAGTTACTTGCAAAAAACATTGTATTTACCGTGTTGCAAATAAGGGTCTGGATGTTTTCTCAGTGTCTAGGATACTCAATTACACTTTTCAGTGGTTTGATCGATGGAGCGATTCTGGTCAATTTTACAAACAGGATGTATCTCATAGAGTAGTTGGAATACTAAGACTTCATACTATAACATGGTAACATCGTGTAAACTGCAGTCTTAGGGTAGCTAATTTGGAATTGTAACCTATCAAGTTACTTAAGAATAAAACTGCTTTCATGCTGTACTAAATCTGACTAAATAGTAAATGTTGAAAATATAGACAAGGGGCAATGTGGTCTGGGCTGGTTATCCAGCTCACGTAGGAAAGTGATCCCTCTCATATGGATGACCTCTACCTTCTAGCTGTAGTTATCACCATTTGTCCACTTTCTTGTTTACCAAGCAGGAAGACATATGGCCTCTCCTATGTTACTCTGCCCATAGCAACGCCTTCATATGGTGCCTCTTTTCTCACAGAGTTTGCTATGTCTTAGTGTGACTGAGTGCCCTGACAGTATAACTAATGAAAGTGAAAACTGGGCTCTATAGACTTGGCTGCTAGCCAGTCTAAGAGAAGGACAATTATGACTGTTAGCTAGATGGAGCCTGTTATCCTTGTCATGTAGCCCATCGAGTAGAAGAAAAACTCACCTTGAATACTTGAAAAAAATTTCAAACCCACAGTGTTGTGGTGTACTGTATACCCATGGCATGTGATGTACCTGGGTCCATTTGGTGTTTGGCTGGTATACATTACATTCTTTCAGCAACTCCTGCAGCTGTACGGGTAACAAGTGTATTGGCACTGCCTTTTCTTTGGATCCTACCAGTAAGGCCAAAAGGGGCATCTTGACATTTGGGCAGCCCACAGTCTCCCTTCTGCCTGCAAAGGCACGTGGCATTCTGAAGTGGCCACTCCAGCAGTGTTGTATGACCCCAGTACAACATAGGGAGTGGCAGATACTGGTTTTAAACACTTTGATTATAGAGCATCATAGAAGCCATAATCACCCACATCTACAAATGCACAGACCTCTACACAGTCCACTCCCTGTTAGCCACCAAAATGAAACTTGTGGCAAAGAAGTTACATCAATTCAAGAAGAATAACAACTCCAGCATCAGCTCATGATAGCTGTAAGAAACAAAGCCCAAGTGACTGCCTGCTGGTGCACTGATAATTACTGGCTGAACTTGTGTAACTGCATACAGAATGCAGCAGAGGTCAGAGATGCAAAAACAATGTATGAAGTCATTTAGAAAGCCATGGCCAGCAGTCAAAGAGACTGCAACACTGATGTCCAAGATGGGTGTAGATCCAGAACAAAGTTACCCCAGTGTCCATGGATGCCTTTCAAGATCTGCTAGTTATGAAAGAGCTAGACACACTGCCAACAGTGGAAGAGCTCAGCAAAGCCATTGACTGCCTTGCTTGTGGGAAGGCCTCTATGGTACATTTCAGGCATTCTACCTGAAATCCTGAGATGGGAAGGGTGGGAAAACTTCAACTCATCTGCCTCTGCTGGGAGAAATGCTGGGTGAAATGCTATATCCCACAAGACATGAAAAACTCCAATATAGTCATTATGGCAACCATTGTGACTGCAACAACTACTGTGGCATGTCCCTTCTCAGCATAGTGGGAAAGGTCTTTGCACAGGTGATTCAGAGATGACTACAAACAGTTGCCTCCCATCTCTATCCAGACACACAATGTAGTATTAGGGCTGGCCAATCCACAGTGGACATGATCTTCCCACTTTGCCAGCTGTAGGATAAGTCCAGTAAGCGGAAGAAGCCACACTATATTGCGTTCATTCAACTCACTATAGTATTTGAGCAAGTCAAGAGAAGTGGATTTCAAGCTGCTACAGAAGGCTGCCCTCCCAAACTGCTGGGCCTGCATACCTCCTTCCACAAGAACATGCACTGCTTAAATGGTCCAACATCTGAAGACTTTCCAGTCAGCAGCAGAGGGAAGCTGGTCTGCATCTTAGCACCATCCATCAACATCAATAGTAAAAATGCATTGCTGCAAGGCCTGTGTCCTCAGCACACTCCTCTACAGCAGATAGACCTGTACAAACCATGCTTGTCATGAAAAGAGATGGAGCAGCTATCTGCTGTCTCAATGAAGATCCTCCGGATACCATGGCAGTACCCAGTACCCAGAAGTCCTGCAAGATGCAGGCATCCCTAGAATGTTCATTATTCTCAGCCAGAGGCAGCTCAGGTGCCAAGGCCATGTAAGGAACATAGATCTTAGTTGTAGATAAAAAAATTAAAAAAAATCCTTGCTTTGAGCTTGCCAAGGGTGCAAGATCAGTTGGCTAATCACACCTCTGCTCTAAAGATATCTGCAAGAAAGAAATGAAGCTTGCAACACTGTCATAATCTACTTGGAAACCATGACTCACAACAGGGATGCCTAGAGGCTGGCTGTAATGAAATGGCCCAAGCAGCTGAGAACAACCAGAATGTAGGCCAATAATAGGATAAGAGAAGAGTGCAGCCCCTTCCCAAGCACCCTCATCATTCATCTGCAAAAACGGCAATAGAAACTGTCACTCTAAAGTGGGTCTCATCAGCCACTTTAGGAAGTGCTCCACCAGCAACTGATCCCGGGTGTTACTCCATCTTCTCTTAAGATGGATGGATGCCACCTCCATGGCCATTGATATTTGATAGACTTGTTTTTTTTATTACTAGTAGAAGGCATCCTTTGTAGCTGCCTCATAGTGCTGTTATTCATGGACAGGTACATGCAAGAGGCACCCACACTATTGCCCTTTCTGCAATAATTAGAAATATTCAATTCTGTTCTTAAGAGATACAATAGTTGCACATTACAATTTATTTGATTAAAATAACACTGAACTGGTTATTATATATTATGTTATTATAGTAGTGTATCACAAAAAAATAATGTATGCTGCTTGATAAAAATGTTACTGGAAAAGCTACACTACCGTTCAAAAGTTTGGGGTCACCCAGACAATTTTGTGTCTTCCATGAAAAGT
>JAQMCW010167370.1:0-11250 GCA_030068335.1 Chrysichthys cranchii
GATTTGTGAACAATATTTGAGAGTAATGGGTCTTTTGTGTATGTAGAAAATGTTTCAGATCTTTGAGTTCAGCTCGTGCAAAATGGGAGCAAAACCGAAAGTGTTGCGTTTTATTTGTGTTCAGTATAATTTAAACCTCGGATTTGAAATACAGCTGGCACTACTGTCAAAATCGACCTCTTCCGACCAATCGGATCAGCACTGTGTAATGTCTAATAATCAGGGACTTTATTGTCCCTCTTTTTTAGGTGCCTTGTATGACTTGCTTATGACCCACCCAACATATGGGAAGCTCTTCAAAGAATACTTCAAGCATGAAGAACTAGGAACCGGAGCAGACCGAAATCGCAACGGCATTCCGAATGGAGAGCCCAGTCACGGCAGCGTTCATAACCGAAATGGACTGAGCAGAAAGTGTGACTGAAAACCAACGTATTCGAAGTATATGCTGTATTTTAATAATAAAACTGGGACATTTTTATGAAGGTGTACACAGTATGGTCATGGCAATGGATTTTAAAAATGTTTGTGTGGATTTGCAAAGGATGGGAGACATGGTGTGTGCGTTTTAGTATACGTTTAATGTTTACAGGTCTGTGTGATGGACTGTTTCTGGGCTTGTTTTTTGTATTCCTTTTTTTTTTTTTTTTTTTCTCCCTTTGCATGTATTCATTGCAATCCAAAGTCATCGGTAGATTGTGAAAGCCACTTTCCTATCACAACCTTCGTGCCTTGGTACTTTTTACTGTTTTTAAATGTTGGCTGAAGGATTGTGTTGCGCATTTCCGTGTGCCTTTTTTATATTTATACTTCTATACCTAAGGACTTCATACCAAAAAATACTGTCAAGCTATATTACATTTTAATATATTAAGGTTATAAATAAAACAATTCTTAAGATTGATAAATGGTCCTCTTGTCTTGTCTTACTTCACCTTTCTTTTCTAGTCTAGCCTTCTTTGAATGAATGATTTTTTTTCTCTCCAAATGATTGAGATCTCTTCAGCCTTAACCCCCCCTCCCTTTTTTTTTTTTTTTATTTTTTGTTTTTTCAGTGTCCCTGATGAGGCTGGAAGTGTCCTTATTTGTTTTTGCATTTCAAGTTGGTTGGCATGTCTTCCTTCTGCTGAAACGATGCTCTGGTTTTATATATACATAACTTCATGCATGTTCATGACCAATTTTTCCTGCTGCGATTTACATAGTCCTTTGTTTTTTGTTTGAGTTTTTAACTGGATGGCTGTTCCTGCTGTTTGTCACCACTTGGCCTTTTTTTCCATCTGTCTTTCTTCACGTCTTTTCCTATTGCTTCCTGTTGTTGATTCTTGTCTCATTTTGACAATTGACCAGAAGAAGGGACTTGTCTGTTTTGAAAGCGGCTGGGGTATGAAGCCGGTTTCTTTTATCTTTTTCTTCTCAGAAGAGGAGCATATGAAATCATTTTTGTTCTACTTCTGGTACCTGTGGTCCTCTCTTGTTGTCTAGCCTGTACCTGTGTCGTCCCTGCCACAGTGCACCTTGTAGGTCTCTCTCTCTCTCTTTATTTATTTAGGTATCTTTTTATTCTTTTCTTCTTTTGTCATTCTCCGACATCTACCCTTGCCTCCTCGTGTTGCCTCTTACTCCCTTCTTTACTCCACTCATTTTAGTCTCCTCCTTTTGACTCTTGGCACTGTTTTCTACCATCCGATTCCCTCGTCTCGTGCTCTGTGTTCCACCAGGAGCTGCAGTAATGCCGTGTAGCTCCTTCTCAGTCTTTTCTCTCTAATGTAATTTTTTGCTTTGCATTGCTCATACTTGGTTGCTTCCTTGCCTCGACCCTCCTTTTCGTTTATTTCTGGTAACTTGTCAGTTGCAAGTGCAGAAACTGGAGCTACGTCATTGCTTATGGGTGAGTCATATCTTTTTGGGTGTGTTTGATTTCGATTCCACTTCCTTTGTTTAAATACATTTCTCTGTATCTTTCTCAGCAACTTGTCCACAATCTTTTGTTCTTTTCTCCCTCCTTAGATGTGTAGCAATGCGGCTGCGTTTTACACACCATTTAATCCGGAGATTCCATGTTTTTATTTTGCTGCGCGCCATAAGTCCCGTTTCCTCTCTTCCGTTTGCTTTTCTGGAGCTGCTACAGTGTTGCCTCGTGTTGCATTACAGCTTTTTGTGGAAATGTGTACATATTGACCACCAGCCTTACTGGAAACAAACTTTTTCCTTCTTCTGGTCGTGTTATTTTCCATGCCCTCTGCTGGTGGTTGTTTTTGCATCTCCAGCCATTTTACTTTACTTTTTTTATTTTAAATTTGTCTTTCACGTTCGGTGTTCCAGCTATATCTTCAGATCTAATCTAATTAAATCCCATTCTTTTCATTCTTGTGTTCATACCATATATAGAATTCCTTTTAGGATCATTCTTTGGTACTTGTTTGCTTACTCGTTCTGATTTTCTTTGGATTTGCCTTTTCTCTTTGTTGATCCTTTTTTTTTTATCAAATGCATATCTTATTACCTTGCAGCTTCTTGAAGGGCTCGCCTTATTTCTTTGGTCTTTTCATCTTTGTGCTGATTCATTTTCATCCTTTAGATTTTGCCTAGCATTCTCTCTGTACTCTTACTTCTATTATCTTTCTCTTTCTTGCCTCCCAATCCATTGGTGTTCTCTTGGTCCATATGAATCTGGACACCTTCCAGCTCTAGTGAAGTGCCAAGGTGTCTTCCTGTCCGTATTTTAGGATTTGTGCTGTTCTCTGCGTCAGTCTGGAGTTAGCCAAGTTGAACAGCTTGTATGTTTTGATGTTGGCCTGATTTCACCTTCAGTTGTGCATAAACTACCAGCAACTTCAATTTGTCGTCCCCCCCGATTCAGTTCCCACCTCTAGTCTTCGGCTGTACTGTGACATTTCTGTTGTCACCTGCCCCATCTCAAGAGCCACCTTTTTACTTGCGGCAGGGCTTCCTGCATATGTTTGTTGGATCATTTTGGAGTGCACTCGCTTTGTCTCATTTTCTCTACTCTTATTGGTGTCATGTTTCATGACCATGTTCTCATGCTCACCTGTTGCCTTGATTGCCTCTGCGTCTGCCCTCATCACTTGGTAGTGACAATGTCTGGGTGAATTTGATCAAGTTCTTTGGAGCTGTCTCGTTCCGATGCCAAATGTGCCCAGTCTGACTTGAATGATTCTAGCCCTGTTGGATCTTCTTGCATATAGTATGATTAACCCAAAGATTAAAGAATTTCATTTAAATGGCATTCTTGTTCTATAGGCTTTTGCTGTAGTCCTACTCCCCACTGTCCTTTCTTTTTGATATCCTTAAATTTGTATCTACCTGAGGTGCTTTTCTGAGAAAAAGGAATCCTAGACCCCACAAGCCGGTGCAGTAGTACCCATTTCCTGGACACCACAATCTATGGGTGGAGGGACAAATTCCCAAACACCACAATTTGTTGTTGGAGGAACAATTTCCCCCCAACACCGTGATCTACTGGGACAATTAAACTGTTGTCCATTTTATATCTTATCAGAGTTTCATTTTGAATTTTGATGTGTAATCGAGAATAGACTGTGCATCATTCCAAACAGTTTATAGATCAGTAATGGTTGGCCTTGCAGGTGATGTACAGGGACCGAAGTAGGGATTATTCCTATACATGAAAGTTGGTCGAATCTCTAGGTCTTTCTGTGAACTGGACTTTTCCTGAGCAGTTTGTTTATAAGTCGGTATCACCGGTCCTGTGTCTTGTACATTTTAAAATATTTTGTTGGTAGGAGGAAAAATCGGCTTGACTTGTGCCAGTGGAGCTTGCTGCAGTCTCTTTAACTTCCCGAATACAAAACTAGGATATTCTGGGACCCACTGTAACCATGTACATGCATTCTGGTAGGAAGCAAATACGGCAGTGAGGTGGAGGATGCAACAAGGAATGGATTCTGGGTGAACTTTCTGCAGAAGTGGACTACCACTTTGAAAAGCTTTGTCTGCTTGTGGGAAAACTGGGACTTGGTTGTTTGGTAATGGCACCCATGGGTTGTTTTGTGGTGGATTTGGTAAACTGGCTATTTTAAAGCAAGGGGAGAGGGAATGATCTGTACCATCAGTCATGTACAGACCAGACTGGAGAGGTGGAAGAGATTTATGTATCACGCGTGTCTGGTATAGAATGAAGTTTTGATTGTGATGCAGAAGAGTACTCAGCTGTGGGTTCATTACTCGAAGGGCATGTTGGCTCTAGTGTGATAGCGGTTTCTACATCCTGTGCATGGTCCTAGAGGAGCAGAAATGGAGCATTGACAATTTGCAGTGCCTGAAAATCTCCAGTTTTCAACCCTATCTGTTGAGTTATTTTATTTAGTATCTTTTTTTGCATGAACATCACTAATAAGCCTAAGTAATGTTCATTTTCCTTATTCATGTCTCACATTCGAACTTGCCTTGTTGTTTTACTGGTTTGAACTGGAAATTCCATTCTTGCTCTTGCTCCGCCCTGATGCCTTCCAATTCCTTCTTAATCAAATTCCATGACCCTTAAGGAACACAGACATAGATATGTCCCTCTAGGCTCTAGAGTATAGATGTAGTACATATTAAGCAAGGTGCACAGTTTCCAGAAGCAGTAGATATACCAATTGCTACAGTTAAGTGTTGTAATTAACTCAGCACTTAATGAGGATCAGTTTTCAACTTTCCAATTAACACTCCATCACCACTTCTGTCATCAAATTAGCTAAATGTACCTACCAACTGTTTTGAATATCAATTGATCTCAAGTCCTAGAGTCATAAATGGGCATTGCTTGAACAGTTGTGGAAGGATGCTGTCCAGAACTTCCTGTTTCTCTGGAAACATTTTGCGCAGGCTAAACTTGCATCCAAAGGTTTATTTGTTTCAGGGCCTATGGAGCACAGTCCCTGCCAAAAGAATTTTTGGCATTTTGCCTCTGTACACCACTACAATAGATTTTAGATGTTATTGATATGAAGACATTCAGAACTAATTCAAGAGGTTTAACAAAAATATTGCATTAGCTGTTTTAGCCTTTAAATGACACCACCCTATTAGCTGGGTGTGCAGGTCATGAGTACAGGAATGCCGTGACCAGCAGAGCCGAAGTACCTGACAGTCTGGTCGGTCAGGGTGGTTGCATTAACTGTTTAGCATTTAGCAAATTGGCATTTTTTTTTACATAGTACCTCCATTTTCCCAGGCTCAAAAGTGACTGGTGAGCAGTTTCTTGGCCAGTTATGGTCTGTTTCCTCTTCTCTTATATCTTGACAAATTAAGAAGATAAAAGGTCTGTAGATGATTCTATGTGTTGAATTTACAGGTGGCTGCTGTTCGTGGAAAATCTCAATATGCAATCCAAAGAGGTGTCGATGCAAATGAAGTAGGCCTTCAACAGGCTGAAAAAGACAAAACAGACATCTCGAAATGATAGCAGAAGCTTTAGGAGTGGCCAAATCAACAATTTATTACATTCCTAAAAAGAAGGAACGCACTGGTGAGCTCAGCAACACCAAAAGGCCAAAAGGTGCATGAACGATTTGTAGAATTTTTTTTTTCCTTGGTTTAAAAAAAAAAAACCCAACAAAAACCTTTACATCACCTAGAACAGTCAAGAACACCCTTGAGGAGCTAGAACTATTATTGTTGAAGTCTGCAGTCAAGAGATGCCTTCATGAATGTAAATACAGAGAGTCCTCAACATCTCGAGATGTGAAACACTGGTAACATTCAAGAACAGAAAAGCCAATTTAGCCTTTTCGTGAAAGCCTGCCCAGGTCTGGAGCAAGATTCTTTACACGGATGAAACCATAATTAATTCCGAATGATGGGAAGAGTATGGAGAAAGAAAGCAATGATGCAAGGTATCACACATCATCTGATAAACATGACGGACACAGGGACACTGGTGTTTATTGATGATGTGACTGCTGATGGAAGTAGCAGGATGAATTCTGATGTGTATAGAGCTATACTTTCTGTTGAGATCCAGTCAAATCCTGCAAAACCAACAGGACAGCACTTCACAGTACAGATGGATAATGACCCCAAACATAACCCAAGTGCTTCTAAAGCCAAAGAAATGAAGTGATCTCAAATCGGCCATCAAATGGAGTCAGTCGACTAAACCTAGCATGCTTTTCACTTACTAAAGACAAAATTGAAGGCAGAAAGACCCCTAAAAAAGCAACAACTGAAGGTGGCTTCATTAAAGGCTTGGCAAAGCATCTCAAGGGATGAAACTCAGCATTCAGTGATGCGGATGGGCTCCTGACTGTAGGCGGTTATTGATTTGCATCTAAGGGTTAAAACTGATGCTTATATTTATAATCATATTACTTTGTTCATTTACGTTTGGGCCTGTGAAAATGGAGGGACTGTGTAAGAAATGGCTGGAATTCCTAAATGGTTAAGGCAATAGTTTTGTTAACCCACTTCAATTAATGATGAACGTCTTCAATCACATCGTGTTCTTTTCAAATCCACTGCGTTGGTGTGCAGAGGCAAAAAAAAAAAAAATCACAAACTGTGGCGCTGTTCTGATACTTTTGGAGAGGACTTTGTATCTCAACTTAAAAGAGGAAAAGAGTAATAAAAACATGATTTAGTCATGCTGTTACAGGAAAATAAATCAACAACAGACCCTCAATTGGATTATATATTCCTATTACATTTACAGTGCAGGAACTGGCCAACAGTTGCAATTTGTAGTCTATTAATGAATGGTGTATTTTAATCACTTTAGAGTAACCATTTTTTAAATGAACCATTTTTATAGTCACTTATATTATTGTGAAGTGGCTGCAAGCAAAATTAGTTCTCATGATCACTTACAGTTGCGGTCAGAAGTTTGCATACCCAGACATGAATGTCATCATGAACATGAATCAGAGCAACACTGGGTTTTCAATGAGTTCTTTGAACTGTTCCTTTCTGTGGCAGAATGATTGTACAACATTCATCTTTAATAGAAAAAAAAACCCTAAGAATTTGATACACGGGTACATTTTGGGTTTTCAGCAATCAACACGGAGTCAAAAATGTACATAGTACTCAGTTAAATGCCTCTTTTCAAGATTCACCTTGACCAAATGCTTTTGGTAGTCTTCAACAACCTTCTGACAGAATTCTGGTTTGATTTTTGACCCCTCTTCTTTGCATCATTGATTGTCGTTCAATTCAATTTAAATGCACAAAAGACTGTAGAGATGCTTGTGGATTTCAGATGCAACCCCCCATTTCTCCCACCTCTCAACATCAGTGGCTCTATTGTTTCCATTGTGGAGTCACTCAGGTTCCTGGGTACCACCATATCCAGGAACCTGAAGTAGGAGGGGAACACTATGGCCATCACTAAGAAAGCACAGGGCGATAGTTGAAGAAATTCAACCTGCCTCAGTTCCTGATGATTCAGTTTTACATAGCAATCATCGAGTCCATCCTCACGACATTGATAAGAATCTTGTTTGGGTTCTCCATCTCACAGGAGCGAGCCAAACCCAGTGCATAACCAGGACAGCAGATCGGCTCGTCGGCTGTCTCTGCCGTAGTTCGACTGTGTCCATTTTGGATTGGGGCTTCTTTCTGGGATGGTGGTCTCTCAGTCCACAGCCATAGACACTCCCTTGAGTGTCAACAGCATTCCAGCAGTTTCTGATTCATGGCAGGCCTGTGCCTTGGTGGTTCCTGGGTTGTTCCTGATCATCTGAACTAATTTCCTGTCAACTGAGGGTGACCGTTTGGGTCTTCTTCCAGCCAAGTGACTACAACCCCCCAATAAGTTGTACTTATGTACCATTGTTTGAACTGATGATCTTGGAATCTACAGTTGTTTATAAATGGCTCCAAGAAACATTAAAGTGTAAATCTATGATCGTCTTTCGCAGATCTACACTGAGCTCCTTGGACTTTCCCATTGTACTGTGTGTTGGTCATTTCAATGAGTGCAATCAAACAAACTCTATTTATGTTGTACACAGAGAAGCTATCAGCTGTAGTCTTTCACTGTCACTAACAGCATGTTAAGAGGCCTTTGGAAGTTAAAAAAGACATTTTGGGACTTTCCGCACCATTGAATTAATAATCTAAATGGGCGTATGTATACTTTTGACCCTGCGTTGGTTTCATATGTTAATTTATGCTGCCAGAAAAAAAGGAACATCCATCCATCCAATTTCTTTATACTTTATCCTATTCAGCATCACGGGGCACTGGAGCCAATCAGCTCACCTCAAGAGAAAGACAGGGAACACCCTGGACAGGTCCACCACAGGGCTGACACATAGAGACATACATCCATTGGCATTCACATTCACACCTATGGGCAATTTAAAGCAGCCACCCTACCTAATGTGCATGTCTTTTTTGGACTGTGGGAGAAAACTGGAGTACCTGGAGGAAACCTGGGCAGGCATGGGGAGAACATGCAAAATCCACACAGAATGGCACCTAGGCTGACCCAGGGATCAACTTCTTGCTGTGAGGCAACTGTTCTCACCACCGTGCCACCCAGAAAAAAGGAACAGTGCAAAGAAATGATAGGAAATTCAATACTGCTATGACATTCACGTCCATGATGACATTCATGTCCATCCAGAGCCGTAAGTGAAGGCTACAGCAGATATATTTGAATTATAGCTGAAAAGATCACCGGATCACCTTCGAATTTAAGAATTCAACAGTGTGTCATTCAAAAAAAACCCATTAGGTCTTTTTTTTTTTTTTTTACTGACTCCTGGGCCATGTGGAAGTAATTCCTACGCTCAAAGGTGGAGAGCTTTTCTCACTCCAAAATAGCATTGCTCACTGATGTGGAGAATAGAACCTCAGGACAATGAACGTGAAGAAACTGAAATACTTGTCTAGAAAAAAAAAGAAAGAAAGAAAGGAAAACTTCATTACAAAAGAATATTGGCATTTCATGTTGCTTTAAGTGAAAAAAACACAAGATTAAAAAAAAAAAGATGATCTGACAAATCCATCCATTTGGACGTTTTTTGTTTTTTTACTTGATACTTACAGAAAGAAGCATGCCAAGGTCTCCAGATCAGGACTGCTATTGTAGAGAGTTCTTGCCACAACACAGTACTCCTGCCCCCGCCTGAAGTTTTCATACACCTTTTGAGGGATCCCATGAACGTTTGGTTTAAGTTGCCTACCACTGATATTCAATGGAAAGGATGAATTTGTATGTACTAATGAAGGGGAGGAATTCATGTTCATATGAGATACTGCTCCAGATTGAGGACAGTTACTAAAGTTTAGCTGAGACCAAAGAGGTCTAAATGTGAAGCTCGTATCAGAGCTTTGCAAGATATAACTATGCTGAAGCCTTGGCTGCTGGCAGCTGTGTGTTAAACAGTGGTCTGATTGCTTGAGATTTGCATGAATAGTTAGCATTGGTGGCTGGTGAAGAAGGTTTGAGAGGATGCAGTTTGGACAAGGTACATGCAGTGTTTGAAAGGCATGGAGGTGAGGTCCAATTGAGTGGTAGTTGGAAGTAAGACAACTTGGTAAATATATTGTGGTTCATATACCTGAAATGAATGCAAATTAAATGACTGTAGATGAGGATTATGTGTAGAGCAGGATGTCTGAGGTTGACATAGAGGAAACCCCTAAATTATGCAAGTTCCTGTTCTTCTATAGAAGCTCTCTGACCAACACCCAGTGTAGGAGCTTGAATTGATGTAGAAGGCGACTGAGGTATTTCGACTGATTTTGGCTCCTTTTCAGGCAGTCCTGGCTTCATTTGAAAAAATGCTTTCTGTCCATGCAAAGGTTTCATATCTTTGGCAGTCTCTTCTGTTGCCTCAGAACCGGGAAGTGGGGCTGTGCGGCTTCGCTAGCAGGTGATGGATCATTTCGTTTCAGCCCATCAAGGATCTCAAACTGTAGCTGAGGCCGAACAGGATATTCAAGACGTGGTGTTTCTAAGTGACAATAATTAGTTTTATCTGCGTCTACAGGAGGCGCATCGAATGAAAGAAGCTGATCTGGGGTCAGTGAGTTCTCTGGCACATCACAGAAAGACAAGGAAGAAACATGAGCAAATCCAGATGTATGCACTGGTATTAAATCCCTTTCCTTGGGCTGTGAAGAAAATATTAATGGATCTTTAAAAGGAATGACCTCTTTAGGACGATGAGCACTAGGTGGAATTACAGGTTTTAAGTTTGCCGCACATGGTGTTACTAACATCAGAAGTTAAAAGGGACTTTTCTGTCTCAAAAGAAGATGACAGAGGAGTCACAGACGACCGAGGGCCACGTATAGTCTCTTCCATCTTGAGTAATAATATTGCATCTACACTGAGAAGAGAATCTTCTTGGCCCAGTTGAGTCCCAGCCATTTGTGTTTTTGTCTGGGTTTCTTCAGCACTGCTTCCTTCTTGATAGGTGTGGAGAAAGGAAATGGTACAGTCCAAAACCGAGGTACTTGTAAGAGACTGGAGATAACGAGGGCAAGTTCAGGATCCATGTGTAAGTCTTATGGCCTTACAATTATGCTCTCAAGGATCGAACAGATTCTCTACCAGGAAAAAGGTCCATGATTAGAATGAAATTTACTTAGCAGTCACAGAAAATGTATGGATTTTGATTTTGGAGCGTCTTCATTAAAAGAGTTGTATAGGGATAATGTTCATATTGTATAGGGATAATGTTCATATGGAAATCCAGTTAGTGAGATTTCTATGTTGTTACCATAGATTTTTTTTTTTCTATAGTAAATTTTTCTCAAACAGATAGGTTTCCTTTTTCTCAGAAAAGAACAGAAAATTTGCAAAGTCAATCATTTAAACTCACTTATAATAGAGGTGGAAGGACAATTACATGAATAAATGTCTGAAGAAATATTCGTTCATAAGACATTCAATGCTACAGCAGTTTCGCACAAATATGAGATGTTTTATGTACTCTTATCCCACTTTCCAGTCAAAAGTAATTCAATTTTCTTCACACGTTCCCTTTTTTCCAGGTTTAGTGGAACTGATGCACCGTTGTCTCAAACACAACTCCACTGGCAATTTAAAAACAAATTCTTGCTTCTGATAAAGTAGTCTCTTTACATATTTATTTATTCTAATAACTTTTGGCCCAGAAAAACGAAAAAGAATTGCCCCAAAACACATGTGTGTATCGTATATACAGACGTGGACAAAATTGTTGGTACTCTTCCGTTAAAGAAAGAAAAACCCACAATGGTCACTGAAATAACTTGAAACTGATAAAAGTAGCAATAAATAATAAT
>JAQMCW010167403.1:0-11248 GCA_030068335.1 Chrysichthys cranchii
CACACAGAGACAGACAACCATTCACACTCACATTCACACCTACGGGCAATTTAGAGCAGCCAATTAGCCTAATCGCCACTGTGCATGTCTTTGGACTGTGAGAGGAAACCGGAGTACCCGGAGGAAACCCACGCGAAGACGTGGAGAACATGCAAACACAGAAAGGCACCTGTGCCGAACCCGGGGCCCAAACCCAGGACCTTCTTGCTGTGAGGTGACAGTGCTAACCACTCAACCACCGTGCCACCCCATGATTCTGCTTATCAGGCCTTTTAATGTACTTTTAAACTTTTAATGTACAGCAGAAATGACTAGGATAAAATGGTTTATTTTCATTCTTCTTCAGTATTCTGGACACAAAGTAACATCTAGAGGCACATTGGACTGGACACCCCAACTAATGACAATATTTTGGGGGAAGTGAGTGAAAACTAGAGAACCTGAAGGAAGCCCATGCAAACACTGGAAAATCATATGAAAAACTGAGAAACAGACAGTATCCAGAGTAGGATATGAAACCAAGCTTGTTACTGATTTCTGCATGTTGCATGTTTCCTCCAGGTACTCTGGTTTCTTGCCTTCAAAAAACCATGCCAGTACCAGATCAAAATGACAGTGATGCCTCAGTACTCAAACAAACTAGAACTTGAATTTCTTGAAAGTCGAACCAACCAATCATATAGCAAAAAATGACCTTGAACTCTATCTGAATCTCAGAAGTTGAACCATGAATGCTGACCTAAGATAACTTGTACGTGCGGGGAAATGAGTCACGCAGCACGTCTCTCAGCGGAAACAAAGGGTAACGTTTCAGTCTCAGCCTCGCATTTGCTGTGATAGCATCTTTTGTTGGTGATAGTGCTTTTTTTTTTTTTTTGAAAATATCAGGTAATACGCTGTACTTTATATCATTGTGGAAGCCATTGCTCACCAAAAAGTTACAATACAGAGTAATAATAAAAGTAAACAATGGACCGCATGGCATAGTATGACTCAAGGTAGTAGTACTGTGTCTGGGTTTACGTAGTACTGTGTCGGAGCGGTGAGGTGACACAATCCAGGCTGGAGTCAGACGTAAAATCCATTTCAGGCTTTATTTAGGCTCCAGGCAGAAGGACATGAGATGGCAGGCAAACTCGTAGTTGAAGAACAGGCAGGGTAACCGAACTGCATTCAACACCATGAAGGAATAGACTATAATCATTAACCGAATAACAAGCGAAGCTCAGAACCAGGAGAGAATATAGACACCCGCACCTATAGCAAATCCTCGCGCATGCGCCTGCTATGCCGCTGCTGTAAGTAATCAAAGCAGGTGCGCGCGTGCACTCCACACAGGTGGCTCCATGATATACATATTGTTTGGGTACATTTATTTTCTTACTTTACAAATTACTGTTTTGATGAATGCGCTTAGATGTGTTTAGTATGTGCTCTTCTTGTTTAAATGCTAAAAAATTGTGTAATTTTTGGGGGCCTGGAACAAATTAATTGGTTTTCCATTATTTCCTATGGGGAAAATCCGATCAGAACTCGAACTTTTTAGGATTCGAACCCGCGCTCGGAATGGATTAAGTTCGAGTACTGAGGTACCAATGTAACTGCATTTGTGGCTAAACAGAAATGTTGATATTGTAGAACAAAGACTTTTTGTCAGGTTTGCGTCTTCAAATCTGCTTTTATGTTTCGTCTCATTGATGCTTTGAAATGTCATTGCTCCTCTATGGGGGCCTGTCAAAGGCCTTTACGGTTAATTATTAGTTTCTATGGGCATGACGTCACATGCAGGTCAGTGATTTAACAAGCCACCAATGGCTGTTCCATTTTCTCCTATTTTGCCATGCCAAACTCATGCCCATCAGTGAGCAATTATCTCATAACAGACAGTTGGCAGTGCTAAAATTGATCAACAGCAATTTAAGCATGGAGCAAGAATCCAGACTAAAAGGCTCAAGCTCATTATTAAATCACTGTCTCACTGATGACACCACAGCCATCTGTGGCCAGGCATCCCAAAGAGCATGAGGGGCTGTGCTATCTGAGTGAGAAGAATGGCAATACTCTGTTCTCTGTCAGTCAGACTGACAATAGCCAATCATGGGCATCTGTGAGCTTGGGTATGTGAAAGAGGACAGTTAGAGCCTTCCCCGAGTCTGTTCAGTTTTCGGTGATGTAGGATGAGCAGCAGTTTGAAAAGATGTCAGCTAGTTTTGGAGGATGCTAGCCTTCACACTTTCTTTTTCAGTAGCTGTTGTGTGATAGTTTTTTTGCTTTTAAGGTTTCTGTGGTCAGTAAGCTGCTCACAGAAAGTTAAAATCAAAATTTGGGATTCCATACTCTGTGACCAATTAGTCATTTTCATACCTTATTAAAGTGCTCATTGCGTTGTTTTTTCATTACTTTTGCAGTGGTCTCTAGTAGGAATGAATGCTCTGTGAGTCAGTTTTGGTGAAGAAAATGCTCTGGTGCTCCTGTTTCAGGCTGTTCTAGTTTGTTGGAATAGGGCTGATTTTGAGAACAACAGGAGTTCGGCTCTTACTTATGAATATTCATGACAAAGGTATCGTATCCGATTGGCTAACAGTGACGAAAAATTTCGTCCCCCCTTGTTAGCCCCGCCTTCCCCCGTATCTCTCGTGCGCGTGGGTGTGTGTGTGTGTGTGTGTGTGTGTGTGCACGTTTGTGAAAGACAGAATGAGGGATAATATTACATCCAAGTTATTATAACTAGACAATTATTTTCTGTACAAATCCCAACTAGAGGTGGCCGTGGAAGGGCCCCTTTAAATCCACAGCAGTGCCCCCTGCTGCTGAATTTTATCCCTTGGATTGGAGGAATATACTGTAATCCTATAATTCATGAGAAGCTCAGAATGCAAGTCAGTTTAAACATTAAAGGGCAATAAAGCCAAGTCCTATCTTTAGGTTAAGTTCACAATCAGTTGTAGGGGCCTGGTCCTGAGGGTCCTGAATTGCATCAACTGTACTTGTGTAAGAGGAAATTACATTGTGGGAATACACACAAAAAATGATCAGGCGAAATGGCACACTCGATACCTTTGCTACTAAGACAAATCTAAATATTAAAGTTAATTACCAGGCATACATTTATTCCTGAATCACAATGTACTTTTGATAACTTTCAAATATTTTACTTAATTAAATTGTTTTCCCAAACCTGTAGCTTTCATTTAAAACTTAGGAGATGCAGTGGGGAGCTTAGCTTATTTGGGAAATTCAAAGGATCACTATGTACGATTTTGAGAGTATCTACTAGCAGAAATGGCGTATATATCCTATAATATACTTGTGGAATTCACAAGTATGTTTTCATTAGTGTATAATTTCCTGCAACTGTGTAAGCTTAGAGTGAGTACTTTATGTATAGCTCTGTGCAAAAGTCTTGAGCCACCCCTTAACCCTCACCAACATATGCATACATACATGTAAGTACAGTATATAATGCATAGAGAGTTTGTATAATTCTAAGGAGCTCTAAAGTCAGTATTTGGAATGATCACTGTTATTCTTCAGCACAGCCTGACCTCTCTTAGGCAAGCTTTCTTGTAATTTCTTTAAGTAGTCTTTAGGAATAGTTCTCTAGGCTTCTTGAAGGAAATTCCAAAGCTCTTCTTTAGACATTGTTTTTTTTTTTTGTTCCATTCTATTTCAAGATGATCCCACACTGCTTCAATAATTTTGAGATCCAGGCTTTGGGGAGGCCAGTCTAGGACTGATGATGTTCCGTTGTTTTTTTTTCTAGCAACGTGTACAGGAAGTAGAACTGCCATGTTGCACGGCCTCTAGAGAATGCCTTCCATGTTACGCATTTTTACAAATGCCGGGATGTATTCAGAAGGAAAACAAAAAAGAAGTAAGTCAAGAAAGAAGCAGTAAGATGAGCCATTGGTTTCTGAATAAGTTTGAGAAACCAAATTATGAAATATTGAGGATCATATTAATATTTACAAGGGATAAAGAAAGGGAGTGTGAATGTAACTGCTTGAAAATATGCTATGGGCACATCTAATAACCTCACATTCTGATATGTGCTTGGAAAGGGAGGAGTAAGGAAGGGGACATTCAGTTGGTTGAATCCTACAGAGTGGACCTTTAAGAAATTTTTTAAAGAACCACAAATAAACATTAAAGGATTTGCCTCACTTGATATAGTCTTCTCTTGATCATGAATAGGCAGTCTACTGTACACACTTCCAGACAGCTTGAGTGAAAGTTTTGTGCAGATATATTAGCTTCTCTGAATATATAGCACACATCAGCTCCTGTGAATTAAGAGTTCATTGAGGTCACCTTAGATCATTTTTAGACTATATTTGGAGATCTGTTCTGTGTGTAATTTTGTGGTAATACCCAACAAACTCATGATCTAAAGCTCTGTCTATTAACTATACTAAATGTGCACTAGCAACACAGAAAGCAGTTTTAATTGTATATTTGTAATTCCACAGTGAAATGATCATAGACGTACACAAGTTTCCATGAAGATATGCAGTGAAACAGATTATTCTAAGCCATACCGGATATGATAATAATATTAAACTACAGCTACAGTAGAGGTCACCTGCAACACACTGCAAAAGAATTAGAATAACATTTTTACTAATGGCAGTGAGTGCACTGAGCTTAACTTTGTTGTTTTCTTTAGGTAATTCCTCTAAGAATGCACCTCGTTTTCTGAAGAACTGAATCTTCTTAACAGTGACAAAGCTCATAATACCTTACCCTAGTTTACCCTAGCAAACCAAAGCATAGTTAATGGATTTATTTGTCACAAGTTAATTTGGAGTCAGTTCAGGTCACTGTCCAAAAGACTTCATGGAACTGCTTCATAAAATTAACCCAGCTTTGAAGAAATGGGGTCAGTGTGCATGATGCTTTACCATGAAGAGATCTGATCCAGGACAGCCAAACCCCTTCATTTCATTTACCCCAAGGAATGTTTTACTCGTCATGTTTGCTGAAAATGACACAGTGAATGCTTCAAAAACCACTGTACTCCAGTTACTCCAGCTTGATCCGAGAACAACCATTGTCAGATATAGAGTTCCAGGGGCTCAACAAACCTTGTTTTGTTTTGTTTTTTTATCTCCACAGTGCAATGTACGTGACTGGACAGTAGTTTTTATTTTGATTAGCGCCTGACTGCTCTGGCAAGATGAGGTAGAGGGCAATCCCTACAAAAAAGTGTTACTGACTTAAACCATTTGTGCCGGATGTTTTGCATGCTTAGTCCTTTCTGACCACTGCCCCAGGAGGAACTGTCCTGTCCTGATTTGACCTGGTTGCACTGTCAACAGCCCTGTTGTAGCACACACAAGACTTATCCTGTAAGCATTTTACCAACTGAACTTGGTGATTTTACATATGTGTTTTTATGGATTTTTTTTGCCTCATTAACACCCAAAGTTCAGTAAACACTGTACTTTTCCCTTATTTGCTGTGGATTGGATCAAAGAAACATTCAGAGTACATACAATACATAGGAGAATTGATGAATCAGCAGTTGCTAGATTATTATTATTATTATTATTATTATTATTATTATTATTATTATTATTATTATTATATTAGTCTTGTATATTTGAACATTAAATAATAATAAAATGGACCATTCCTAATATCAAATCAAACTCTTTTTTTTTTTAAAGTGAATGACTAACATTATATCTTGGATGCACTTTATATCAGGGCTGCGATGCAATGCCATTATCTTCATCTGTATTTGAGTTCCAAATATGCATACTTGTATTGATATTTCTCACTCAAATTTGTTCACTAAATATCAAATCAAAAGAATTGCTAAATTTTATCTAATTGCTTTTTTTTTTTTAAGTGGATCCTACCACTATGCTCCAGGAACACTAGAAAACACAGAGAAACAGGTTCCAGAAAAAGAAGTAACCTTTCATTTACAATGTATAACAACAAATAGCAATTTGCAGAACATAACTTTATTGAACATCCTCCCTGAATTGCCACCTTATCGTGGTGGAGGAATTGTGTGATCTTAGGAGTTATGTTGTCAAGGGCATAAGACACCCTTGTAGGGTCACCCAAGGCAAACAGGTCCTAGGTTAAGGTCCAGACTAAGGGCAATTCAAATGAACCCCAATGGGTAAAAAAATCAAGGAGCCAGTTTCCCTTTACTGGACACGGGTTATCAGGGTCCCCCTCTGGAGCCAGGCCTGGCAGAGGGGCACGACAGCGGGCACCTGGTGGTCAGGCTTTGGCCCATGGAGCCTGGCCAGGCTCAGCCCAAAGAAAATACATGGGTCCACCCTCCCATGGGCTCACTACCCATGAGTGGGGCCATAGGGGTCAGGTGCTGTGCGAAATGGGTGGCAGCCTCAGGTGTGGGTTCAGTCGGACTGATCATCGGCTGCTGACTCTGGCCCTTGGGACATGGAACACTTCCTCTCTGGTGGGAAAGGAGCCTGAGCTGGTGCGGGAGGCTGAAAGGTTCCAGCTAGATATAGTTGGGCTCACCTCAACACACAGCCTGGGCTCTGGAACCAATCCTCCTGAGAGGGGCTGGACCTTATTCCACTCTGGAGTTCCCCATGGAGAGAGGTTCCACATTGGGGTTCTCTTCAGTAGATGAAAGGGTAGCCCCCTCCACCTTCAGGTAGGGGGATAGGTCCTGACTATTGTTTGTGCATATGCACCAAACAGCAGTTCAGTGTACCCACCCTTTTTTAGAGTCCTTGGAGGGTGTGCTGGACAGTGGGGACTGCTTAGTCTAGCTGGGAGACTTCAACGCCCATGTGAGCTGTGGCACTGAGACCTGGAGGGAGGAACGACTTCTCCGATCTAAACTGGTTGTCACAGTCTGGCTATCATGAACACCATGTTCAAACATAAGGGTGTCAATAAATGCACTTGGCACCAGGACACCTTAGGCCACAGCTTGATTAGTTGTGTCATCAGGTTTGTGGCCATATGTTCTGGACACCCAGTGAAGAGAGGAGCTGAGCTGTCAACTGATCATCACCTGGTGGTGAGCAGGGTTTGATGGCAGAGAAGGATGCCAAGCAGACCTGTAAAACCCAAACATGTAGCGAGGGTTCTCTGGGAATGTGTGGCGGAGCCCCCTGTCAAAAGGGCCTTCAACTCCCATCTCCGGCTGAGCTACAACCACGTTCCGAAGGAGGCAGGGGACATTGACTCTGAGTGGGCTGTGTTCTGTGCCTCCGTTGTCGAGGTAGCAGATTCAAGCTGTGGCTGCAAGGTCAAGAGTGTCTATCAAGGCGGTAATACTTGAACCCAGTGGTGGACACCGGTGGTAAGAGGAGCCGTCAAGCTGAAGGAGGCTTATAAGGCCTTTTTGGCATGTGGGACTCTGCAGGCAGCCAACAGGTACCGTGAAGCTAAACAGGCTGCCGCACAGGCTGTTGCTGAGGCAAAAACTCAGACGTTAGAGGAGTTCGGTGAGTCCATGGAAAAAGACTGTCAGTTGGCCCCAAAAAGGTTCTGGACCACCATCCACTGCTTCAGGAGGGGAAAACAGCTCTTCACTAACACTGTTTATGGTGGAGGTGGGGAGCTTCTGACCTCAACTGTGGATGTTGTTGAGCATTGGAAAGAATACTTGAAGACCTCCTCAATCACACCGACATGACCTCATTAGAGGAAGCGGAGCCTGAGGACTTAGAGGAAGGGTCACCCATCTCTGAGGTTGAGGTCACTGAGGTATGTCAGAGGGCTCCTTGGTTGCCGGGCTCCAGTGGTGGATGAGATCTGCCCTGAATATCTCAAGACTCTGGATGTTGTGGGGTTATCTTGGTTGACACACCTCTGCAACATCGCATGGGGATTGGAGGCCGTGCCTCTGGACTGGAAAACTGGGGTGGTGGTTCCCCTTTTTAAAAAGGGGGTCCAGAGGGTGTGGTCCAACTACTGGGGAATCACACTCCTCAGCCTCCTTGGGAAAGTCTTTTCAGGGGAATTGGAGAGGAGGGTCCGACAGACCCAGGAGGATCAGTGTGGTTTTCGTCCTGGCCGCAGAACTCTTGACCATCTCTATACACTTAGCAGGATACTCGAGGGTGCATGGGAGTTTGCTCAACCAGTCCACATGTACTTTGTGGATTTGGAAAAGGCATTTGGCCATGTCCCTTGGGGTGTCTTGTAGGAGGTGCTCTGGGAATATGGGGTATCGTGCCTGTTGTTATGGGCTATTTAGTCCTTGTACAACTGGAGTCAGAGCTTGGTCCGCATTGCAAACAGCAAGTCGGATTCATTTTCAGTGGGGGCTGGCCAAGGCTGCACTTTGTCTCCGGTTCTATTCATAACTTTTATGGATGGAATTTCTAGGCACAGTCAAAGTGTAGAGGGGTCCTAGTTTGGTGGCTACAAAATCTCATCTTTGCTCTTTGCAGATGACATTGTTCTGCTGGCTTCATCAAGCCAAGACTTCCAGCGCTCTCTAGAACAGCTAGCTGACGAGTGTGAAGCACTTGGGATGAGAATCAGTACCTCTAAATCTGAGGCCATGATTCTTAGTCGGAAAAAGGTGGAATGCCCTCTTCAGGTCAAGGGTGAGGTTTGCCCCAAGTGGAGGAGTTTACGTACCTTGGGGTCTTGTTCACAAGTGAGGGAAGGATGGAGTGGGAGATCAACAGGTGGATTCGGGCAGCGTCTGCTGTAAAGCAGGCCTTGTGCTGGTCTGTCGTGGTAAAAAGAGAGCTGAGCAAAAAGGCACAAAGCTCTCGATTTCTTGGTCGATCTATGTTCTTGCCCTCACCTATGATCATGAGCTCTGGGTAGTGACTGAAAGAACAAGATGGTGATTACAAGCAGCCGAAATGAGTTTCCATCGCAGGGTAGGGGGGCCGGGGCCCTCCCTTAGAGATAGAGTCATCTGGGAAGGACTCAGAGTAGAGCCACTGCTCCTCCCACTGAGAGGAACCAGTTGAGATGGCTTGGGCATCTGATAAGGATGCCTCCTAAACTCCTCCCTGGTGTGGTGTTTCGGTCATGTCCACCCAGGAGGAGGCCCCAGGGTAGACCCAGGACATGCTGGAGAGACTATGTCTCTTGGCTGGCCTTGGAACACCTTTGTGTTCCCCCAGTAGAGTTGGAGGAGGTGGCTGGGGGGAGAGAAGTCTGGGCCTCACTGTTTAGGCTGTTACACCTGTGACCCAAGCCCTAGATAAGCGGAAGGTGATGATGATGATGATGATGATGATGATGATGATGAACTTTATTCAACTTCTGAACAAGTGGTCCTGTAGAACTTTCTGACAAGCTTTCCACATTATATGGGCAAATGTATGTGACCATCACACCCATATGTGGGCCTTCACTAAACTAGTGCCACAAAATTGGAAGCACACAATTGTCTAGAATGACTTTGCATGCAGTAGCACTAAGAATTCTCCTTTACTGGACATAAAAGAGCCTAATTCAACCATGTTCAAGCATGACAGTGTCCCTGTGCACAAACTGAGCTCCATAAAACCATGATTTGCCAAGGCTGGTGTGGAAAAATATAGACAGTGATTGATTGATTTGCACAGATCTCTAACCTCAACCCTTTGGAATGAATCACACTGATCACAGCCCAGGCCTCCTCACCCATCATTAATGCTCTTGTAACTGAATGAGCAAATCCCCACAGCCCCGCTCCAAAATCTAGTGGAAGCCTTCCCAGGAAAGTGGAGGTTATTATAACAACAAAGGAGAACTAAATCTATAATGGGGTGTTCAAGTGTAGTACATATGGGTGTGACTGGTCAGAGGTCCACATACTTTTGGTCACATAGTTTATCTTCTATCTTCAGTGAGATAATAAACAAGCTAACTATATTTCAAAGCAACCATCTTTGACCTAGTAGAAACTGTTATTTATAATTGACAACAATAGCTTTTTTTTATAATATCAGATTTGCTTTGGTTTTTAGGTTTGTTACATTGCAGAAGAATCTGAAAGATGGGGTACTGTACCTTTTCAAAATGGGATCTGTTAAGCTGCATTTCATTATAATGTCTGTATGATTTCCTGGAAAGATATTCTAGTATAAAAATGGAGAACCTTAATTTAAGAATGAGAACAAACACATACAATGAATGAATACCAGTATGTAAAAAAAAAAAACATTTAAGAGATTACATTTAAGAACCATATGGAGCAGTGGCTTTACAAATAAATCTGAATCATTTACATCACTCTTAACTTGTTTCTCATGCAAAGACAGAAAAAGAATAAAATGCATCTCTCTTGTCCATATGTGAACCTTGTGGGCTAGTTTAAAGGCTTTTTGTATGATTTCTGAGTGGCAATTGGGATTTGTATGTCACAAAACTGCCATACACAAAATTTCATACTCTGGCTTTGAAGGTCCACATAAAAGTAATAACCTCACATGGCATCTTTTTTTTTTTTTTGACCTGTGGGACAGATGCATACACCTATTCTCAACATGAAGCTTTCTGACAAGCTTTCTAAAAATAAAATAGTGCACTTCCTATTTGTGTCTGAATTTGTAGTAATTCAGAACACATTAACTGTTCAGTCGGAATAATTTATTTGTATTCAGTTACATCCCTGCTATAAACGTACATTGTTCACAGGTTGGATGATAAAATATTTTAATGATCAAAATAATAATTAAATAAAAATATGAACAAAGTTTGCATCAATTACATAGCATTATATAGTTATCATATTGATTCCTTATTTTTCTAACGATATATATTATATATAGATATTTATTATACTGATACTGTTTCCTAAGATTTTTTTATTTATACCCTTGCGTTAACCTAACAACAGATTAACAGTTACATGCATGTGAAATTCAAGTGTACACTATATGGAATGTGAAGCCTTGAAATGAGTTACTACTTAATGCGCTTTGCAGACAGTTGTAATTTTGCATGACCTCATAGTGATACCCAAGGGGCTAATTTATGCATGAATCTTTTCTGTGATGGCAATAGATTAAAGCAAGCAATTTGCATATGCTTTTAAATAAATGAGTGCTACTGAGAAAATAAAGATCACAACATTACCAACTGAAAGAAATCATATCTTAAGCAATGTAGGGATAACAACACTATTTCTCAAAATTACAACTGGCTGTAAAATGATGTTAATAGCCACAATGTGTCATTTTTCTTTGGCTCTGTGATTCCTTTAATTCCTATATCCTTCCTCTTGTGTTAGGGTCAGCACCGACCCGTTTTACTTTTTAAATGCATAAAACTACTACCTAATTTTGTTTAT
>JAQMCW010167409.1:0-11246 GCA_030068335.1 Chrysichthys cranchii
ACAATAAAAGGCCACTCTGAAATGTGCAGTTTGATCACACAGCACAATGCCACAGATGTCGCAATGTTTGAGGGAGCGTGCAATTGGCATACTGACTGCAGGAATGTCTACCAGAGCTGTTGCCCATGAAATGAATGTTCGTTTCTCTACCATAAGCCGTCTCCAAATGTGTTTCAGAGAATTTGGCAATACATCCAACCGGCCTCACAACATGCTGGATGTGGAGGTCCTGGGCTGGTGTGATTACACGTGGTCTGCGGTACTTCCACAGATATAATAACGGCTTTTCAGTCATTCATTCATGCATACAACCATCATTACAAAAAGCTTTCAGGCTTATAACTCTGGTGCTGAATGAATCTGTTTTCATTGACCCCCATCATGTATTTTACACTTTATTTAGAAATGCCCTAAAAATACAAGACAGCACACACTATTTTGTAAGAATTACACTATTTTAGAAGAAGCAATCCTCAGTTTGAATGAAATCATTTTTTCATAGGTAGGTGGTGACTGTCAAAGTAACATCCACATGTAATCCCAGGACCCAATGTGTCCCAACAAAACACTGATCAGAGCATCACACTGCCTCCACTGGCTGGTCTGCTGTTACAGAGCAAGCAGAGATGCACTTTTTGTTACAACACCTTGGAAGTGTAGTGGAAAATTGCTATGCATGCAACTTGTGAACCCATCACATGTTTCTTTCTTCTCTATAAGTTAAGAGGTTGGACATGCTGTACTTTTCCACTAAGACCAGGGAACCACACCATATACAGTGGAGAAAATAATTATTTGACTGCTCACTGATTTTGTAAGTTTGCCCACTGACAAAGAAATAAACAGTCCATAATTTTAATGGTAGGTTTATTTTAACAGTGAGATAGAGTATCTAAAAAAAATTCCAGAAAATCACATTATATAAAATATATAAATTGATTTGCATTTCAGTGAGTGAAATAACTATTTGATCCCCTAGCAAACATTAAGAGTTCTGGCTCCCACAGATCAGTACTCCTAATTTCAACTCGTCACCCACATTAAAGACACCTGTCTCAACTGTATAAAAGACACCTGTCCACACAATCAATCAGACTCCAACCTCTCCACCATGGGCAAGACCAAAGAGCTGTCTAAGGATGTCAGGAACAAGATTGTAGCCCTGCCCAAGGCTGGAATGTCTACAAAATAAGCAAGAAGTTGGGTGAGGAGACAACTGTTTGTGCAATTGTTCAAAAATGGAAGAAACACAAAATGACCTCAGTCTGGGGCTCCACACGAAAATCTCACCTTGTGTGGTGAGGATGATGATGAGAAAGGTAAGAGAACAGCCTAGAACTACACGGGAGGAGCTTGTTAATGATCTCAAGGCAGCTGGGACCACAGTCACCAGGAAAACCATTGGTAACACACTACGTCGTAATGGAATAAAAATCCTGCAGTGCCCCCAAAGTCCCCCTGCTCAAGAAGGCACATGTGAAGGCCCATCTGACGTTTGCCAGTGAACACCTGAATGATTCAGAGAGTGCTTGGAAGAAGGTTCTGTGGTCAGATGAGACGAAAAATTCGAGCTCTTTGGCCTCAACTCAACTCACCGTGTTTGGAAGAAGGCAAATAACCCCAAGAAAACCATCCCCACTGTCAAACATGGAGGTGGAAACATTATGCTTTGGGGGTGTTTCTCTTTTTTTTTTTTTTTTTAGATATTTTTTTGGCCTTTTTGCCTTTATTTTTGGATAGGACAGTAGAGATTATGACAGGAAGTGAGTGGGAGAGAGAGACAGGGAGGGATCGGGAAATGACCGCGGGTCGGAATCGAACCCGGGTCCCCGGGAGGGGGGTGTTTCTCTGCTAAGGGCACAGGACAACTTCACTGAGTTAATGGGTGTAATCTTGAGTGACAACCTCCTTCCCTCTGCCAGGACACTGAAACTGGGTCGTGGATGGGTCTTCCAGCATACAGCCAAGGGGCTCAAGAAGCACATTAAGGTCATGGAGTGGTGACCTAACCAATCTTTCCTTTATTCGTCTTTATTTGTCTTCTGCTGCTTAATCCTGTACAGGGTCGCGGGGGGAAGCTGGCGCCAACACACCCTGGGTGGGTCGCCAATCCACCGCAGGGCAACACACAGAGACAGACAACCATTCACACCTATGGGCAATTTCGCAGCCAATTAGCCTAATCCCCACTGTGCATGTCTTTGGACTGTAGGAGGAAACCGGAGTAAACCCACGCGATCACAGGGGGCACATGCACACTCCACACAGAAAGGCACCTGTGCCGAACCTGGGGCTCAAACCCAGGACCTTCTTGCTGTGAGGCGACAACACTAACCAGTCAGCCACCGTGCCTCCCCTGCCTAGCCAGTCTAGCCAGTCTAGCCAGTCTAGCCAGTCTCTGGACCTTAATCCCATAGAAAACCTGTGGAGGGAGCTGAAGCTTCCTTTTATATATATATATATGTGTGTGTGTGTGTGTGTGTGTGTGTGTGTGTGTGTGTGTGTGTGTGTAACAAAATCAGGCGGACCAGTCAAGTGATTGCGAGGGAGCGTTAGGATTAGTTACGGCGGTTGTAAACAACAACAAGTGACGTCACCAGCGCTTTCGCTTCGTGTCCATGAGCTTTTATAGCTCCAGTCCAGTAGCTTCGTGACCTGTGAGTCTATCTCCTCAGCACTCAGCTCCACCGGTACCGTGAGTTTTGTGCCCCTTTCCTGTATGCTTTCCATGTCGCCATTTCCACCAGTTAAACCTTCCATCTCTCGGTTGTTTTCCGCTTTCTATTGACGACACGTGAGGTAGTCTGCCCAGGTGAGATTGTACAAGACACACTATTGGATGGGAGGTGACCAACCAGAGAGTGTTGTGTTGTGTATCCTGGGTGCTGATTGGCTCAGTGGCCGTTCATCTCATCTGGTCAGTACTCATATAGGATTTTATATGTTGTTAAAATGACATAGGTTTAAGAGTGTAGAAAGTGTTTAAGAGCGTGGGAAGTGCTTATAAGAGTGTGGGAAAGGTTAATAAGAGAGTGGGAAGGATTTATTGAGTCTTAAAATATCTTTCCACCCTTTCGCGGAGAGGGCGCTAGGACGTAGCCCCTGCGATAGGCGGGGGTTCACTGTAATATAATCTGTCCAGCTCTTCAGAAGACAGAAGACCAGGAAGGCACCGGGCCCAGACAGTAGATCACCTTCCTGCCTCACAGTCTGCACTGATCAGCTGGTGCCCATCTTCACACAGATCTTCAACAGATCCCTGGAGGTGTGCAACGTCCCCTCCTGCTTCAAGCGCTCCACAATCATCCCGATCCCCAAGAAACCCTCCATTACTGGATTAAACAACTACAGGCCAGTTGTTCTGACATGTGTGGTTATGAAATCCTTTGAGCGATTGGTACTGACCCACCTGCAGGACATCACAAAACCCCTGCTAGACCCCCTGCAGATTGCCTACCAGGCAAACAGGTCAGTGGATGATGCAATCAACATGGGTCTGCACTACATCTTGCAACACCTTGACTCCCCAGCAACATATGCAAGGATCCTGTTTGTTGATATTCAACTTGGCATTCAACACAGTCATCCCTGAAATGCTCCACTCCAAGCTCACCCAGCTCACCGTACCAGCCCCCATCTGTCAGTGGATCACAAACTTTTTTTTTTTTTTTTTTTTTTTTCACAAACTTTGACTAACAGGAGACAGCAGGTGAGGCTGGGGAAAGTCACACCCAGCATCTGGACAGTCAGTATTGGTGCTCCCCAGGGATATGTCCCCTCCCATCTGCTCTTCTCACTCTAAATGAATGACCTCACCTCAGTTGACCCATCTGCTAAACTCCTCAAGTTTGCAGATGACAATGGTCATTGGTGACAAGTCTGCATACAAATGGGAGGTTGAACAGCTGGCTGTTTGGTGTGGTCAGAACAACTTGAAGCTGATCACTCTCAAAGCAGTTTAGATGACCATGAACTTCAGGAGGATCCTGGAAACATCGAGCCCCCTCACTCTACTCAACACCACCGTGCCTGCTTTGGAAACCTTCAGGTTCCTTGGATCCATAATCTCCTAGGACATGAAGTGGACATCCAACATTGATGCCATCATCAAAAAGGCCCAAAAGAGGATGTACTTACTACGTTAGCTTAAGATTAAGATCAACCTGCCACAGGATCTTCTGATCCGATGGGGTATATGCACGCTCCCTTCTGCATCCTGAATAAGCCAGCTGCTTCACTTCTGGCGCAGGCTATTTCACTGCAGATTAGCTTTGTCTATTCACCAACATGGCGTTTTTTACTCAGTCTCTCCAAGGTTTGCCACGAATGACCATCAATGACATTAGCCGTATTTTCCAGTCACTGTATCATATGTCCACAAGTAAAAAGGAGAAGAAAAAATGTCCATTAATGCCTTACAGTTCTTTATTCATTAAATAATATAAATAATATTATGATCAGTGTAGCTATCTCTTACCTTGTGAAAAACCATATTGTGGCATCTTCTCTCCATCACCAGAAGATGCCAGGAAGAAGCAAAGACGACAACTAGTTTAGGAAAATTTCCCAAACAACAGCTGGGAAGCTCTTTTATTAACTGCTCCGGTTGCTAGGCAGCATAGCTCTTAAAAGAACAAGCATGCTCAACAACACGAGAGCGCCATGCTACAAGTGGCCGAACTGGCCGCATGTCACCTGAAGGACACCCCGTCCCATGAATGGTGGATTTATCTAACTCATATAAACAATCACAGACAACCCCATATAATTCCCCAAAACACATAAACAGTTCCTAAAAGGTTAATAACTATACATACACAGTATAAACACATATTAATAACCCAAAAATGCGATCTCACACCAGAGCATGCTGGGAAACCATGCCCACACCCGGAAGTGCTGCTACTCTGCTCCTACCCAAGCGATGACTGTCCCCAGGCACCTTTCAGCTGAGTTTGTAGTCTCTGAGGGGTGGTGGAAGGTGGCATTGGCAGCGAGAGCGACGCAGCAAGGCAGGCACCATGGGAGTGTTTTGTGGTTCTTTCTGTTCCCACGAGCTCTGGGTGGTCTTGGCGTGTGGCTGGTAAGGTGCCAGGCGGTCCCTGTGGAGCACGACCACTCTGGAACACTCCGCCAACCGCACCCGATAGACAACATCCGACAGTTTCTCTAAAACCGTGCATGACCCAAGCCACTGTGGCATTAGCTTAGGTGACAGTCCCATCTTTCTGATGGAGCAGTATACCCACATGCTCTCCCCCACTCCAAAGTCCCTGCCACGGGTGGGTACATTATATGCACGCTGCTGCTTAATCCCAGCGTTCGTTAGAGCCTGTTGAGCAAGTTCATGCACATGGTATAGTCTCTCACGCAGGTGAAAAAAATAGTCCATGCCTGGCTTCTGAGGTAGTTCAGTCTCAGGTGGCGGACCAAACACCAGGTCCACTGGGGTACGGAGCTCACGCCCAAACATGAGTGCAGCGGGGGTGAGTTGCGTTGACTCCTGCACTGAAGTTCGATAGGCCCATAGCACCAGGGGAAGGTGATCATCCCAGTCCCACTGTCGACGACTGGTAAGCACCGCGAGATGGGTGGCCAAGGTCTGGTTGAACTGCTCCACCAGCCCGTCGCTCTGTGGATTAAGTGGAGTGGTGCGGGTTTTCTTTATCCCCAGGTGCTCACAGACGGCAGCGAACACTTCCGCCTCAAAGTTGCCCTTGGTCACTGTGGAGCTCTTCAGGGGCCCCGAACCGGCAGAACATCTCTTCTACGAGCACCTTTGCCATTGTTGTGGCACTCTGATCGGGCACCGCGTATGCCTCTGGCCACTCCGTGAAATAATCCATTGCGACCAGGACATACCGGTTGCCCTTGTTGGAAAGGGGAAAAGGGCCCAAAACGTCCACCCCCACACATTCCATGGGCGCCCCCACCCGATAATCCTGCATGGGAACGCTGTGAGGGTCCTTTTTTTCGCTGTACAAGAGTCACAGCAGTGCACAAATAGTTCACTGTCAGTGTGGCAATTTGGCCAGTAGAACCGCTCTCATAGCCAGTGCAGTGTCTTGGTGATGCCAAAATGCCCAGTCCCTTCGTGTCCATGCACCAACCTCAACACCTGCTTGCGTAGGTTCCGTGGTACCAGGAGCTGCAAGATGTCCCCCCGTCCACTTGGACGCTTCGAGTGGCGGTACAGCAGGCCACCCTGGAGGGTGAGGCTGGACCATTGTGAATGCAATAACTTTAGTTCAGGGTTGCAGTCTGAAATGGCCCCATAGTCTGGCCATTGACCTGCCTGCACCCACCCCCGCACCCACCCCCGCACCTGGGCCAGTGTCGGATCACCCTCCTGCTGTTCTCTCAACCGTTCCACACTCAGTTGCAGTACCACCAAGCTTCTGGGTTTATACTCTGGGAGGCGAAGTTGTCACGTGCTGACATACTCTCTCTGCCGGCACTTGCCCCTCAGCTCACTGGCAATATTGGCAGTGTTGTTCTATGCACGGCCACCAAGACAGTGCATCCATTTTCCCGTGCAGCCACCCTGCTCTGTGCTGGATGGTGAACTCATAGTCCTGAAGCTGCTCCAGCCACCGTGCCAGCTGTCCCTCAGGCTCCTTGAAGTTCAGCAGCCAGGTCAGAGAGGCATGATCAGTCCGGATCAAGAACGGCCAACCATATAAGTAGGGCCGAAAGTGCCGGAGAGCCACTACGACGGCCAGTTACTTGTGGCACGTGACACAGTCGTTCCGCTCGGCTGGAGAGAGAGCACGGCTAATGTACGCCACTACTTGCTCGCCCTGCTCACCACTCTGAGACAAGACCGCCCCCAGTCCTACATTGCTCACATCTGTGTCCAGTATAAAGGCACGCTTTGGGTCTTGATAATCCAGCACAGGGGCCATAGCTAATGAAGCCCTTAGCTGTGCAAATACACGTTCTGAGTCTGCTTCTTTGTCAGCTCGTGCAGCAGGCTAGCAACGGTGGCAAAATCCTTCATGAAGCACCGGTAGTACGAAGCTAACCCAGAAAGCTCCGAAGCTGCTGCACGTTCCCCGGTGAGGGCTAGTCCCTCATTGTGGCCACTTTTGACGGGTCCATTGCGATTCCATCTGCGCTAATCACGTGGTCTAGGAAAGCAGTCTTACGCTGTAGCAGATGGCACTTCTTGGGGTGAAGCCGCAGATTCACCTTACGAATCGCCAAGAACACTTCGTGAAGATTTGCCAGAGCATTGTTAAAGTCTGCCGCATGCACAAGCAGATCATCTAAGTAAATTACGCAGCGCGACCGCGGAATATCCACCAGAACTTTCTCCATCAGTCTCTCAAACATTGCTGGAGCATTGCACAGCCCGAATGGCATGTACCGGAACTGCCATAGTCCCTCGCTGATGGAAAACACCATCTTTGACCGGGCGTCCGGCACCAGTTCTACCTGCCAGTACCCGTTACGGAGATCAAGAGAGCTGAACCACCGAGAGCCAGCGATGTGATCTAATGCTTTGTCAATGCGAGGAAGTGGATAAGAGTCCTTGCCTGTGACATTGTTCAACCACCGGTAATCCGCAGAAAATCAAGAGTCATCTTTTTTTTTCACCAGCACCACTGGCGATGATCACGCGCTGTCAGATGGTTCAATCACCCCTGCCGCGAGCATCTCCTGCAATTTGTCTTCTGCTGCTGCCTGTTTAGCTAAAGGCAACCGCCGGGGACTCCAGTGGATTGGCAGTGTGTTTCCGGTGTCAGTGTGGTGCTGGACAAGGTTGGTATGGGTACAGTTCCGTTCTTCGGCTGTGAAGATGTCTGCAAAATCATCCAGGAGCGCGGAGTTTCTGCCTCTGGTCGCCGTCTAACCCCTCGCAACTGCACTTGAACAGGTCATCCATGGCTTGTCTATTTCCCGGCGTAACACTGCCCTCGCATGCCCGTGTGGAAAAAGGACATGGAGGCAAAGACAGGCCATGCCCACCCAGGCTCGCCACCCCAAAGTTTGTGCGCAACTTCCCATTGACAACATCCACAACCGCGCCCCACTTCTCCAGCAAATCTAGTCCAATGATGCAGGGATCTTGGATATTCCCAATGAGAAATCCATGCGCATCGGTGTAACCCCCCACGGTCACATGCACAGTCCTTTTCCCCCACATTGTCACATGCTCTCCAGTAACCGTGGAAATTTTTAACACACCATAGTCAGCACTGGAAACACATGTAGGGTTCATTGCCGGAAGTAGATCACTGCGGATCAGTGACATGGTAGCACCGGTGTCCACTAACACACAGCACCGCACCGAGCCAAGTCTACAATCCAAATAGAGTCCACTATTGTGGCCAACACGACCCACCCGCAGACTATCCAATGGGGAGGAGTTGCTAGTAGAGGAAGGCAGTTTCCCCACAACGCCTGCCTGCCCTAGTTTAAAGGCGGCTGGGGTGCTGGGTCCTTTGGTGTTGGAGCAGGGCAGTGGCGTGCGATGTTCCCATGCTGTCCACAGTAGAAACACCCATCACTGCTGCTGAACCGCTTCCGTGCCTGTCGCCATGGGCTTCCCTGCGCCCGACAGGTTCTCTCGCTGTCTCTCGCTGCTGCTGTACCGCTCCCGTGCTTGTCGGCGTGGGCTTCCCTGCCCCCGACAGGTGCCCTCGTCGTCTGTCTCGCTAGTGTAATGCCCCCATGCCTGTCACCACGGGCTTCCCTGCGCCCGACAAGTTCTTTCGCTGTCTCCTTCACTGACCATTCAGCACACACCTTCATTGGTCCAAGTGAGTGTGCTCGTTCCTGCCAGGATAGGTTCAGCGTGCTCTCCTTCATGCAATGCCACTGCCAGTGAACCTGGTGCCGCTAGCCATACGTGCTCACGCAACCGCTGAGGGTGCAGTCCCCTTAGAAAGGCCCGTAGTGCCAGTTCCTCCTGAGCCTCCATAACGAAGTCCGGGTATCCCTGTTGTGATAGACACCGCAGATCAGCTGCAAATGCGCCCAGCTACAGCTGGTTGTATGGCTGCCAGCTGGAAAGCTCCTCACAGGCGTCTTCCCGGGGCATGGGCTGACCGAACCGGTGCTGTAGGGCGCTCCGGATTTCAGCCCAATCCTGCTGCTCATCGGGTAGAAGATCCCCCAGCACTTGGAGTGCCTCTCCCTCCAGGGAAAGCGTGACGCGGACAGCTGTCTCCTCTGGCGACCAACCCTGCACTCGGGCCGCAAGCCATACCTGAGCAAGGTAAGCGTCGGGTACGCCAGGTCTCTGTACACCAGGAGTTTCAACGAACTCTGCTGGGAGGGCTCCACCGGTGCTGACATCATCACCCGAGGACAGCACTTCCTGTCTGCATCATCGGCTAGTGCCAAGGGGAACGACCGGCCGGATATTTGCTGCCATGCTGCCGTGGGTGGCGCGCTGGCCCCATCCGGCAGGAGGGTGATGGTCTCCCGCTGAAGTCTGAAGAACATGCTCAACAACACGAGACCGCCGCATGGCCGCATGTCACCCGAGGGACACCCCGTCCCATGAATGGTGGATTTATCAAACACATATAAACAACCCCAGACACCCCCAAATAATTCCCCAAAACACATAAACAGTTCCTAAAAGGTTAATAACTATACACACGCAGTATAAACACACATTAATAACCCAAAACGCGATCTCACACCAGAGCATGCTGGGAAACCACGCCCACACCCGGAAGCACCTCTACAATATGTTTTTGTCTGAGGCTGCAAAATGGTGGATGCTAAACCACTGCTTCAAAGTGAGCTCCTCCACCTGTTTCCTCAGCCATAGAATCTCCTCTCTGAGAGCAGCATTTTCCTCCAGAGCTAGGTCAACAACGGCAGGATCCGAAGCTGAAGCATGATTTTGGTCTGGGGAGACTGGATGAGCTTCTCACTGTGTGTGTGTGTTATCCTCCAAGCGAAACCCCAAGTCGTGGTGGTGGAGCTGAATAATTATTCCACTCAAATAAAGTTGGAACCGCTCCCTTCTTTAGCAGTCGTCATCCTCTGTCGGATTCTGGCTCTCAGACATCTTGTTTAAAATGGCAGCTACAAACACGGATATGGGGACTGACTGCGAAACTCTCCCTCCGGAGAGCAACAATCCATTTCTGCCTAGTTTCCTCACTGGAGGGAAATGTGTGAAAGCTAAGTACTTTGTTGTACTTACTGGATGCCTGACACAAAGGCAAACAACAGTGTTCAGCTGTTGTGCTATCGGTTCGCTGAAATTTAAACGTTTTCTTCAGAGACATGGTGGTGATAACGTTGAAAATATGAGCTAAACCCAGCAAAGAAAAGGGGACAGGTCTTAGTGGAAAAGTACAGCATGTCCAACCTCTTAACGTATAGAAAAGAAAGAAACATGTGATAGACTCAGAAGTTGCATGTATAGCAATTTTCCACTACAGTACCATATCCAGCATTAACTTTTCAGCAATTTGTTCTACAAGAGCTCTTTTGTGGGCTCAGAACTTGTGGGCTAATCTTCGTTCCCCATATGCAACAATGAACCTTTGACCCTGTCATAAGGCACTTTCCCACCACAGAGACTTTTCATAGTTCTTGTAACTGTTGGAGGAAGTAGCCCCTTTTTGTGTGTTTGTACTGCAGGCTTTTTTGGCTCCTACTTCAGGGTAGATACTTTCCCTACACAATAGGAACCATGAGAAACATGTGTGTACAGTGAAAGATGTAAGTGTAGTGAAATTCTCTGAGTCACGCAGATGTTTTTTTAATTAGTCAGTGTTGATTAGACTAACAGGATAAAACAGACAAAAACTTACAAAAATGCACTCTTTAAAATAAAAATCCACATGACACTTAACAGGTGAGTGAAGCTGAAAACTGAGGTGGAGTGGTTGCAAAATTAACTGAAAGTAAAAAAGACTGTAAGAGCTTGATTTAAATGCATGTGTGCCACCTCTCTTTTTTATTCCAACAAATCCAAACAAACAAAGAGGAAGAATGCAGCGTGAGAGGAGGAAATGTAATTGGTTGAAATCACTAAAATCACTGAGGAGGGGGAAAAAAGAATCAGTTTAATTGACAGGTTGTATATATGAAAACTCTTTGAATCTTTGTTTTGAACAGGTAAACAAAAAAGAACAAACTTGTAGCACGTGCCAGAGAGGCAGAGTGAAAGGGAATATGTGACATGTTGGTCAAAATTGTCAGGAATCCGCCCTGAAACCTGCAGACCCTCTGGCTACGGTCTGCAGGATTTTCCGAACTCTGGCAACCCGTCC
>JAQMCW010167424.1:0-11246 GCA_030068335.1 Chrysichthys cranchii
AACAATAATAATAATAATAATAATAATAATAATAATAATAATAATAATAATAATAATAATAATAATAATAATAAATATTGCATTTACATAGTGCTTTTCTCAACCTCTAGGTCACAAAGCAACCGCAGTACACAAAGCAAACAAACAAACAAACAAACAAAACAATCAAATACTAGCAAACAAGCAAGAGGGCACACTAAGGAGTGTTCATGGAATAGAAAGGTCTTAAGATGTGACCCAGACCACCTTATCATAATGGGAAAAATATCTCTATTGGCTGATATGGTGAACCCAAAAACAGGCTTTTTTTTTTTTTTTTTTAATTAACCCTTTCCTACAACATGCTGTGAAATGGTCCTCATGAGACCTCCTGGCATGTCCATGAATGTCCACCAACCAATGGGTAGGTTGAATATAAGGGTGAAATAAAAGTTAGGGTCAAATATGACTCCAGGGGTGCTCCAGGGTTAAACAGAGGAAGGGTCACAGGTTGAAGGAGAGAATTCCAGCACTTGGGGACATATGACACTAAAGGACCTGCCACCCAAGGTGGAAATACTGGGGAGGAGGACAGTCAGAAGATTATGAATGGAGGCTCTGAGAACGTGGGATGGATTGTAAGGGGTCAGAAGGTCACGGATGTAAGGAGGGGCAAGGAGTGAATAGCAGTCCTTTGATCTATGGCCTAGAATTTTGCAGATGATTTTGGATCATTGATGGCATTAAAAATGGTGACTAGCTACATGGCGCAGAGGATTTCGAGAAGAATGAGCCGGTTACTTGAAGTTGGTGTTTATCATCTAGATTTGGTGTAACATACAGCTGTGTGTCATAAGCATGGTGGTAGAAACTGTTTTACTGTTTCATACCAGGTTTGTAGTAAATGAATGCACTCAAAGGGTACAGCCTTTTGTGCAGCACCAGAATGTTCTCTTACATGCGTCAAGAAGTCACCATTCACATCTACAGTGGCCTATGAGAAAATAGCTATTCCATGAACCCTAGCAAAACTTAAATCACCTCATTCTCAAATATAGTCGCTACACGCATCGTAATGCATCCTTTAGGAATTGTGATTCCAGAGGATTTTCATAAAGGTTTCTATCGTAAAACAAAGGCTTTGTGTCAGTAGGGCATGTTTGTCGTCCTAGATTGGGTCGTCATCCTATCCCTAACCCAGTACTCTAGAAAATTCATAAAGTTTTATGAACCTTAGACAGAAGGAGAGACATTTCTGAGGATATTTCAGGTGTGTGGTACAGTGCACGCAATAATAAATTCAAAGAGGCAAGCATAGTAGAGCTATGCAAGCAGGAACTTCACAATCAGCAGTCTGGGGCTTGAGGTCAGCTTATGGAAGGAAGGATGTAATAATTGCAAGTCCTATTTCTTTTCATTTCACACTGAGAAACAAGGATAATGGCAAAGCTTCCTTTACAGACAGATAGCTACAGGACATTGTGGCTTTTCTGCTTCTTGCTTTTTTTTTACATTCATTAAGCGCCGTGCTTTGCTGAAAATGGTTCTGGATGCCTAGGTAATACCATCGTGACGGGGTAAACCAAATGACCTTCACTGGCGGGTTCTTATTACTTTTCCCAACCTCTTGCTATTTAGGCAGCCAAGTGTGTTAGATGTTTGGTTATAGCCTACATAAGCTCTTCTGTCTCACTTGTACCTTTAGCCTCTCACCATTTCACATTTTCTCAAGGCTGATGTTTTCCAATGTCTGCTCAGATATTTTCATTAGCAGTCGCCGTGAAGAGATTTGGCCATCCAGGCAGCTATGAAGTTTCACGCTATATTCTCTTAACTCTATGCTAAATTACAAAGGTGACCTCTTTCCTTGTCACACTGTCTAATTGGCAGTGCAGCCATAAACCAACAGCTGACAGCATGGCTCTCGATGCCCTTATTACTCCATGGAAATGAACTGACATCTTCTGATCTGTTTAGAGCCTATTTTTGTCATGGGTTGTTTTTTTTTTTTTTGGCCATTTTTTATGCGTTGACTAGACAGTTCTGTCAAAAAAAAAAAAAAAAAAAAACAAAAAAAAACTCACTGAGGTATTTCTGTATTTCAATTATGTTCTTCAGCTTGCCTTATGATGCTGATAGGTGTTTCTAAATGCATTTTCTTGTGTGGAAGTATTGTTAAACCAGCCTGCGTAGACTCCATAGCCTGTTCATAAAAGGTTAATTAACAAATGCTAATGTGGAGCTGAGCACAGGTGCTTACTTCCCCTCGTAAAGCAGCCTGGTTTTATTATTAATACGTACAGAAGCGTTTGATGTGCAGCTAAAAAGAGCCACAGGTGGTAATGAACTTGGCAAAGGAAAGCACTGCTGGTCCAAAATGGAGAAAACGCTCCCAGTTTCAATGTAATCGCTCTTATGTGAAGCATTTATGTTGTTAGTTGCACATGGTGGTAAGTTAGGTTACAATAGTTTAAAAAAAAAAAATCCAATCAAGCTACAATACAAACTAGGGGAAATATATATTTTAGCAAGTGAAAATATCTTGAATTTGGGCACATTTATTTATTTCTTAATATGAATTTTTTTTTAAATCAGATATGTTCTTTTTGTTTGTTTTTACACATTTGAAGCTTTATTTTTTTTTCTTTTTCTACTAGCAGATAAGCTTGCTTCTTTCTAGAAATAAATGCTTAACATACCAACTAAAATTAGTGCGGTTAAAAAAGTCTGGAAATATGTTTAATAATAACATTAACATTTGATTTGCTGTAATCTTATAAATAGGAAATACTGTACCGGACACGGTCTCCTCCAAAAGTATTGGAGCGTTGACAGACTTTTTGTGCTTTTGCCTCGATGCACCACAGTAGATTTGAAAAGAAGCCATTGTGATGTAACAGAGGCAAGATTTTAAGCTTTATACCTTTCGAAGAACTTCCCAACCAATTATCACATCATATTCACACACACACACACACACACACACACACACATGCATACATATAAAGAAAAGTTTCTGTATGACAAAAGCACACACATTTACAAGAGTAGGCTCATCACTCAGTGCCAAGCAAGGTGTGGAATTGTTGCTTGATAAAGTACAAGTTGTTTCTGTGTGTGTGTGTGTGTGTGTGTGTGTGTGTGCATGTGATGCAGAGAAATGGACAGGCCATTTTGCTCTGAAACACAATGATTATTGCAGATTTCTCACGGCTGGCTGCATAAGGCTGCTGTGAAACATGAACAGCGTGGACTCTGAAATCAAAAAGCCTGTGAATCGTATCCACTGGTGGTCTGGGAAAGCTCCCCCATCTCCTACACTTTGCCTTTCTGTGAATGACGCAGTATTAGGCATGAGGGATTTGTGCTGTAATGTCAAGGCTAATGGACAGCAAGTCAGAAAATCATTCCTGACACCAAACACCTCAACTGCACGTCAGTCTCCTTTGTGGGGTCTGACATGAGGACTGCAGCATCAAAGCATCAGTGCACTACAGGCTGGATTAATACAATCTTCTGCATGGGCCACATATAGGTGTGTAACTGATACTATTTAAAGAAAAATATATATCTGACTATCCACAGCATCCAAATCAAGCTTCCCTAATCAATAACGAGTTAAAATTTTAAAAGCTCTGTATGTGTTCCTTGGTTCTTCTGACCAGCTTTCCTACCAAGTGACATTTAAATACATCCGTTAAGATGGCCAAATCATAGCCATTCACACAATCAAGTATCTTTAATATTATGTAGGTCATATTACTTTAGTCAAATTCGATACTCAACGTCGTCTATGCAGCACTAAAAAGTAGTGACTTCATTAAGCAAGTGATTAATTGCTTTTATCTTTTTTTTTAATAATTGTTTTTTTTTTTTCTGACACGTTTTGCTCTCCTGACATCGCAACATTTAGTTTAGCCCCGTTATGCGTCACCATCCCTGCTGCTTTCCATCAAAAATAGACTTGTTTACTTGTTAAAAAAAAAAAAGACTAATAAGAGCTATAAGCGAGCAAAAATGTGTCACTTTTTCCAAAGCCAATCATTAAAAAAAAAAAAAAAAAGGTTGATAAAAATTATATTTGATTCTCAGATGCCAGAGACTTGCTTTAACATTTACATTTATTCATTTGGCAGAAATATTAATTCATTATAACTTACATTTGGGACATGATGCCAGGATAGAGAATACTAGTTGAGCACCCTGTAATAGAAATAGGATCAAAAGGGAAAACTAACTGTAGAGATAGCTCCCAAAATGATAAATAAATAAATCAATAAATTTAGCAGACGTGTCCTTCGATGTCAGTTGGACATAGTTAGTGCTGTTAAAGATTTGCACCAAAATACTGTTTAATTTACTATCATTTAATTTACTTTCATCAAGCACTAAACAGAAACTAACAGGAATTGATCAAAATAAATAATAATAAAAAAAGGCCAAACATTATGCCCTTGGTTAACAAAGACCAGGGCATAATGTAACATAATAAGAATGAACCTTTTTTGCCTACAAAACTCTCCTTAACAACATGAGCTGAACACAACGAAGAGGCACACACTTCTCATTTTTATAGCAGCCTTAAGATTAAACCTCACTCCATGCATGTGCATAACTTTGAAGCCATATAACGTGTAATCTGCATATAAATGAAAACTGTCTGCAGGCTAGGATCTTTCTGATTGGCAAAAATAAATTGCATGTAAACATAAGCAGTGTTTTTTCCTTCAGTTTTACATGCGACAAAGGAAATCAGACTGTTTTCAGCCATAATTCTGCAATGATGGAACAAACTTCCTGCCTCTGCAGAGCCCTTTAAATCCTTCAGGAAATGCCTGAAGATACAACCCTTCCTAAGAGCACCAGGGTATTAATGTAACACCCGAGGTTCCTCTGCATGTGCGTGTGTGTGTGTGTGTGTGCATGCATATAAGTTTGGACACACCTACTCATTCTACTCATTTACAGTAGAGCAATATTGAAAATTATGAAATAACACGGGGGACATATATGGAACTATGTGTTAAACAAAAAAGCGTTACAAAAACTAAACATGTTTCATAATTTACATTCTGCAAAGTAGTCAGAGTTGACCTTCATGACAGCTTTGCACACTATTGGCATTATCTTAACCAGCTTCATGAGGTTGTCAACTGGAATGTTTCCCAGCTAACAAGTGTGCCTTATCAAAAGTTCATTAGTGGAATTCCTTGCCTTCTTAACGACAACCGTCCATCATTATGTAATAAAAAAAAGCCCATCATTTAAGTAATAAAAATATGGAATTAGAAGGCGAGTTCAAACTTTTGCCTTGTTACGTGTGGATAACAAGTGGATATCATCACATGGATACTACAGGTTAAAAGCTAAAAAAAAAAAAAAACGCTAATGAAATCAATTAGTAAAAGTATTAGTAAAAAGGAAAACCTATACCACCCGGACAGCTTGACTCACTGGCTGCTTCAAATCACGACTAAAGACTTAATCTCTGTTCAGAAGTACTTGGATTAACAACAAGGTCCTGGGTTCGATCCCCGGGGTCGGCCTGGGCACCTTTCTGTGTGGAGTTTGCGTGTCCTCCCCGTATCCGCATGGGTTTCCTCCGGGAACTCCAATTTCCTCCCACAGTCCAAAGACATGCACAGAGAGGATTAGGCTAATTATCTACTCTAAATTCCCCGTAGGTGTGAACATGAGCATGAATGGTTGTCTGTCTCTGTGTGTCGCCCTGCGGTGGATTGGTGACCTGTCCAGGGTGTACCCCGCCTCTCGCCCAAAGTCAGGTGGGATTGGCTCCAGCTTCTCCTCGCGATCCTGAACAGGATTACGTGGCAGAAGATAAGTGAGGAAGTGAATACACTTACAAGTTACACACTTGTGAGTGTACTTATTTACTTATTTATAAAAACAAAAACCAAACAAAAAAAAAAAGCCTTGTCTGAATGCTGTCTTATATTACCTACCAACAGAGTTATTAGCCTGATGAATCGGTATCAGAATGCATACAGAGACTTTAAATCACTTCTATGAGTCGCTCTGGATAAGGGAGTCTGACGAATGCTGTAAATATAAATGTAAATGTAGTACTGTTTGACTGTAGTATTGCTTTGTTGTAGTGCTGCTTTGTGTCAGTTTAGGTAAATGTGGCATAAATCAATACAGTTGAATTGAATAAACCTTCAGATTCATAATGTTAATTTTAGTATTATTATTATTATTATTATTATTATTATTATTATTATTATTATTATTATTATTATTGCGTAATATCAGATGTTAAGACTATAATTCAGTTATATATCTGTGATAAACGATACACTCCTGTGTAATAGAATTTAATTGTTGCCACTTGCTTCCAATCAGTTGTTGTCGCTTATTTCTGCAACGTTTCTGTAACTGTCAGCCATGTGCATCGGTTGTACGCTCTGTACGTTTCTTTGGATAAAAACCTTTGCCGATCGCATAGACGTAAACGTGAATTGTGTTTACTGAACGCAGGTGACCTTTACGGAGACTCATTAGTGCTAGTCCTTCACTGGCATCTCTGACCTTTTTCTTAGATGCCTGGGGTTATCTTCTAATGAAAGGGACAGACATGACCAGAAACCAAGAGAGAGAGTGCATTTAAAAGGCTCATGAGCATTCCTAACACAACTCTTCACCTGTCCATACTCATATCAGAGAAGATGGCAGGATGATGTCCATCAGAAAACGCCTAAGAACTAACTTACTTACTTACTTTCTTTCTTTCTTTCTTTCTTTCTTTCTTTATCTATCTATTTATCTATTTATTTATTTATTTATTTATTTATTTATTTATTTTAAGCAGAGACTTGCATCTAGAATGGAGGAAGGACACTGCTTCCATGACGTTGTTCTCAAATATGATTTATATATATAAAAAAAACAAAAAAAAAAACAAGTTTTGACAAGAGGACGACAAGGACACCTTTAATTCAGATCTATTTCTTTGGTATAGTTGCTGTCGTCTGTCTGGAAAGGCACACTGTGCTTACCTTAACCCTAAAAGAAGCTGACCACCTTATAATAGGAAAAATCTCTCCATTGGTTCTCCAAATGATAATACAGACTCAGTGAACACAAAACCAGGTGTATTTAATTAACCTTTTCCTACTACGTGTTACGAAATGGTCCTTAATGAGACCTCCTGGGATGTCCTCTAATGTCCACCGACCAATGAGTGGGTTGAATATAAGGGTGAAATTTAATTCAGTTCAATTCGAGTTTATTTGCATAGCGCTTTTAACAACAGACATTGTCGCAAAGCAGCTTTACAATACATAATGTCCAATTAAAGACTTATTCATCAATAAACATATCGATACGTGCAAATAGAAAAGTTAGGGTCAAATATGACCCCAGGGATGCTCCAGGGTTAATTGAATAATGGACTCCATGCTGTTCGGTGAGCCATTCATCAGTTTATGTAATCAGATGCAGGAGACGCGAGTGATTAATCATTTCACATGAATCAATACAATGCACATGTCATTCACGCTTATATAGTATGTTTATTTTTATTTTTTAAATGTCCTTATAAATGCTTAAAAGTCAGTGGTCCAACTCGTAGATTTGCTTCCTTTTAAGGTTTTCTTTTTGTCACAGTGACGTGAAGAATTGCACTGTTTGAGCAGATGAAGGCTTTTACAGACGTGAGCTTCCGTGTTAATACTGAAATAACAGAAAGTCTTTGAGACCCTGTAGGAAGCAGATGGATCCTGGCGCTCATTTCCTGGCTTGAATAGTTCAAGCCTACTGACCAGCTGAAAGTGTCACTTCCTGCCAAATCTTGCCTTTCCAAACCGATTCCGCCGTAAACACCTCGGATAAAATGTTGCCATGCGCCACCGAACAAAGCTATTTCGAAGTAGGTGAATCCCTTAGTCCATTGCGCATCACAACTTAGCCTTTTTGTTATCGCTTTCAGTCTGGTACAGCAGTGCCTCATGCATTTCCAAGTATGTCTCAGAGCCGCATCTTCATTCCAAACAAACGAGAGACACTTGGAGATCGTGGGATAAAATACAAATCAAGATCTGCTCCAACCTGCCAACAAATTGACAAAGCAATGCCACGGGATACAATGTTTAATTTAGTTGCATTGTAGCTCGCTGTGAGCCGTCTCGACAAGCCAGGCATGTGTCGTTTCCTTTTCCTTCTTTCCTGGCGTCTTTCTAATCCATTTCTGTCTTTCTGTTTCATCAAATCATCTGGATCCACACGTAAAAAAAGACACCCTTTCACCTAAGTGTCACTTCTAGAATTAGAAAGCATTCAAGGTTGTTTTTTGTTTTTTTCCGCCTTCTCTGTTGCTCCTTCGTCATGAGTTTGTTGGCATGGAGCGGATAAATATTTGAACTGGGCATGTCAGTGGTGTCCTGAAGCTTTTCGTCAACAAAATGCCAGCCAGTCCTCGGGGCCTGCAGAGGAATTCAAGTGAAAAGACGGCGCTTGTCCCGCACTTTGACAAGTTGCGCTTTACTTTAATGATTGTCCCCATTGTTTGTTTGTGTGTTTTTTTTCATCCAGAGCTCATGATTCTGTTGTCCCTTGTCTTCGACTTCAGTTGATTATTTGTTGGTGTAAATTGCACTGAGACTGCAGGGAACATGCTGAGTGTCCAGTCTGGGTTCTTTGGCAAGTTCTAGCTGTCTCTTTGGGACACTGGTGACTTCACTCTTCCAAACGAATGCTCTCACAGAATGTTGTCCATCGCGTCAGCCCACTTTCCTCAGTTAGAGAAGATGGACATTTGGATTGTATTACTCAGCAAGTGCCAGACTGAAGTGCATTCAGATTAAAGGGTACACTCATCCTTGGAGATATCCTGATCTTTACCCCCCCCCCCCTTTTCTCTTTCTCTGGGCTTCCGCATGCCAATTTATAAGAATTCCCATGCTTTGCATCATGCCAAAGACCCTGATAAAATCACCGAAACAGAGTAGCATATGCCCTCAGGTGGCTTACTGCTTAAATGAAAGGCTGGTTGCTAAGCAACATAATGGACAAAATTAGGAAATGCTATGGACAGAGCAAGAACTGTAGCGGAGCTTAGTTTTTAAAACATGGCATACTAATGCAGAATTTAATTATCACCATGCGGTCCCAGGTTTGAAGGACATATGAAGGATATTACAGCAGCTTCTAACATGGCTCAGCCAATCAGATTTTACAACTGATTTTTATAAAGAAGAAAGCCTTAAAGGTTAAAGGTGAGGAAAAAAATATCCCCTTTGCTAAAGCTTTGTTTGTATGCAACCGAATAAAATTCCATTTCCCTTGTTTTAGTCTTATACGGATTTCAGGAAATTAGGTTCCTCAAAGTCAGGGTGTGTTACGGACGTGGGAGAAAGCAGGAAATGTGTTGGAGACTCTACGTACTTTTATTTCAGGAAAATAGACACCGGTTCTCTGTCTATGGTAAATGTTTTTCAGAACAATTCCTGATTTGATTTTGTCATGGCATATGCTTTTTCTTCTTACAGTCACAGTCACCCAGAGAGACTTTCCACAGTCCAATTTGAAGAAAAAGCATTGAAAAGAGGAGATGAGCAAATAAATCTTACCTGGCTTTAATTCCCTCTGGGGCAGCATCATTACTTTTATGCTAACTGGGTGTATTAGGCACCCACCATGCCTCTTAATGCGACACAAAGTCAAACTCGCACACACACAACCCTTCACCTAGTCACAAACTCCCATCGATCCATCGATGAGCAATCCCCCATGCTGCTGCACACTGATGGCATGCGTGCTTTACACTAGCTAGAGCCAATCATCAACACGCTCACCAATAAGAGAAAAGTTAATGACATTGACATTGTTGGTGATGTTTCTGGTCCTTGCTGTTGTCTAACTGAACATATAACTTTTAGTTTTGTCCTGTAGGTCTTTCAAGGAGATCTTCAGACTGTTCTTTTAATTTCTCTGTGAGCTTTAGAGGTTTACAAAATGCCACGAACAAGTCATAGTCATGTCATCGAAACTGGTAGATATAAGGTGCATTCCATATGCATTTAGATTAGATGCGTTTAATGTGGGTAAAACGCCATATGTAAGTGTAATTGCGCTGAGCTTTTATTATATGGTTGTCAAAAATTCCCTCTCTCCGTGCGCGGCATATTTCAGAGCATGATGAATTATGATTTCATGTCGTTTTGATTTCACTTCTTTGGTTTGTTGTGACAAACTAAGATTTAATCCCTACTTCAACTTAAACGTATCTAATGCTGACTTTATGTACTGGATATTTTCTTCTTTATATAAAGCAACACTCTGGTCTGTCCATGTCTTGGCAAAATATTATATCATTAATAATGGAAGACTCAGACAATAGAAATGTTAATATATTACCTGTAAAAAAAAAAAAAAAAATATTGTATGAAGACATTTTAACAAAGGCGTCATTTTTTTTTTACACACTTAAAAAGACAAACCATAAGTAGTTTAATTTTCAATTGAACAGTTTTGTTTTTTAATAAGTATTTTCCTAGGAAATTGGTTCTTCAAATAAGTATGTTTTATTTAGAGGAGCACTCGACCTATTTGGGAAGATTAAGAAAAGCATCCTGGGTGAAGCTCCTCATGAAGCTGGTTGAAAAAATGCCAAGTTTGTACAAAGCTGCTTCTATAATACTGTTAAGAATTTTAAACATAAAATAGCTTTTGAACATTTTTCACGGTCATTGCATAATGTATTCTATTAGTGATGGTCTTTTCCCCATTTATCATTAATATTTCAGATTATTCGTATGCTTTTGTAGTAACTAGCTCGCGGACGCATCGGATGGTGAACAAATCGACGTGTGAACTAAATTCCCGAACAGATTTTGTACCGACCTGCGAACAAAGCCTCGTCCGACGTACAGGCAGCCAACCCACAAACCGGGCAAGTTCCCATCAAGCACTCGTGGTGTGAACGTGTCCCGTGCATTTTTTCGTTGAGAGTAAGAACCCTAAGTGTATAACAGTTGAAATAAAGAAAGAAATAATCGTGAAACATGAGAATCGCCACCATATTCCTCCGCCACCGCTTCACACACGCTTAGTGGCACAAACCTTCAGTTCCGGTCAAGCACTCGTGGTGTGAGACGTGTTCAATGTATTTTTTCGTCGTGTTTCTCTGCATTTTTGCTCTATAAGCTTCATTATGGGTCCCAAGAAAAGTGAAAAGTGGAAATGGTAGTGAGAGTAAGAAGCCTAAGCGTATAACAGTTCAAATAAAGAAAGAAATAATCGCAAAACAT
>JAQMCW010167433.1:0-11246 GCA_030068335.1 Chrysichthys cranchii
ATATATTTTTTTTTTTCAAAGAATCTTAACCCTCTTAGTGAAAAACCTTTATTAAACATGAGCATGTGTTGTATTAATGGTGGCAATAAATATAATAGTAATATAATAATAATTATTACAAAATAATTGTTTTCATGATATGACAGTTTACAATATGATATGAAGTTTAGTAAGTTTATTCAGTTCTATTATATAGTTCTAATACTAATACTAATACTAATACTACCACTACTACTACTACTACTAATAATAATACATCTATAATCAGTATATTAGTTTGTTTTCTACTTCATTGTCTTGTCGGCTGCTTTGGTAATGCACTAAATTCCTATTTGAACCCAGTGTTTTCTTTTTCCTCAGTGCAATACCCGTGTGGGAAGGTGATCCGTGCCAGTCAGTGGAACAGCTGGCAGCTCAGCAACTCCCGCTCCAATTATGAAGGACTGGACTGCAAGGCTGAAGATTGTCCCTGGCAGGTAGAAAGCCTTACAACAAACCTCCAAGTTCACATTAATAACCTCTGTAGTTTATTTCTTTTGTTGAATTGTATTCCTGTCACATTTCAGGCCATGCTGCGTAACAGTGGGTCACGCGGGTTTTGCAGTGGCGTCATCATCAAAGAGAACTTTGTACTGACCACCGCGCAGTGTGTACACAAACATGCCGACTTCCAGGTGGCTGTGGGTGAGTGATAGCGATTTGTAAAAATGAGCATGCATAAAAAGTGGAAACTTGTCAAAGGAAACATTCTGCTACATACTGAGCCATGGGGGGTGGGGGGAGGATCGTGCACACAGGGAAATGTTTATGTCATTTTCATCAGTTGTTTTTGTGTCTTAAAGAAAACGAGAATGTAAAAGTTCGGCACATGAAAAAAAAAAGATCCCGTGCATGTGAAAATTTTTTTCATTTTTCCTAAACTTGCTTACCATTTACCTTCTTACAAAACCCTTTTTAATATTCAGACCTACTCTACATTGTTTTCATAATCCTGGAAAAAATAAAATGCGAAAATTGTGTTTCTGAACCTGGAATTCCCTTCCATGCTGAGTGCGTGTAGATTTTCTCATGCATGTTGCACGGTCCAAAATGACTGTCTAAAAAAAAAAAAAAAATCCCAAATTCCCGCCCCAAACGTTTGACCGACTCCATTGTGACAGTTGTCTAAATTTCATGATCATTTTTTATCGATCTATTCCACTGAGCACCACACTTACATTCCAGGCACGTAACTTTCAAGTTTAGTTACAGTGTAAAAACAAAACAACCCCCTATTATTTGCTGAATTACCGAAGACAGTACAAAGTGGAAAATATAAAGATTCCCTTGATTTTGACTTTACACCAATCCAAAATCTCAAATGATTTCCAGGTGAACAGCCCTAACATGTCTTTGTGTCTATACAGGCAAGAAGGAGCCACAGTACGAGGCTGGTGAGCAGACCCTTTATGTAAAGCAGCTGCACGTTCATCCGCTTTACCTGGAAGCAAAGCCAGAAAATGACCTTGCTGTGATAGAGCTGAAGGACAAGATGAGGTTTAAGAACACTGTGGTGCCGGCGTGCCTGCCAGAGAGAGATTTTGCTGAGAGGGTTTTGATGTCAGGCGAGTACATGGGTGTGGTAACTGGCTGGAAAGATGCGCCCGAGTTTGAAGGAAAGCTCAGGCTGAATCACCTGTCTTACAGCAACCTGCAAGCTTGCATGGAGCGTCACGCAGGGCAGGTAAGGGGATTTCTTTCCTTAGGAACCATTTACTAAAGCTCATAAATGCAGTGTAAAATGGATTCGTTTTCATCCTGGCTTTAAAGGTTACCAACAAGATGGCATGCACCCTGCCACGTCCTAAAGCAGACTGCAACTTCGGGCCTGGCAGTCCTATCCTCACCATGCACCGAGAGGTCTTCTTTCTCACCGGCGTAGTGAGCCAGTTGCAAGGGATGGACTGCAAGAACGGTTCCGTCTTTCAGAAGGTGTCTCGCTTCCTGCCGTGGCTGAAGAATGTAGTGGGCTCTGTATAAAACGCGCTAGACGGAAATGCCTCCGAAACTGTATCCAAAATTCCAGTGGGTGATACTTTCCAAGTGTTTTCAAGCATGGCTCAAAAGCAGAGCATGTAATGCCTTGTGCTTGATATTTCCCCCAAAGGTGACACTCTCTGCTTTAATTCCCATAGCAGAGAAGTTCACACACACCTATAATACAGTGCTTGACCTATATATGTACTTATACATATACATGTTCATATATATATATATGGATGTGCCTGTTTGTATATCTTTTTCCCCCTTTGAATCAGTTGAATCAGGAAATACCACATATGCACTGGTTAAACTGAATTTTAATATAATCAAATCTAAACTCTGTTGTCTCTTTACATGACATATTCCAATTGAGACCTTTAATAGGAAAGAAATGAGGAACTATCACAAAAATCAAGCTTCGTTAAGTGATGTTATAAAAATATTGTGTTAAATAGACATAGTGTCACATTTCGGTAATTCACACTTTTGCAAAATCGCTTTTATTTTTTGTTTTTCTCTTTTGTTTTCTCTTTTTTCCAAATATACCCCCACCCCCTCTTCCCCTTCACGCTGTCATTAACTAAGCCTGCCCGATGAGATAAAATGGCTTCATGCAGCAAAAAAATCAAAATGTATAATATCTAATATATATATATATATATATATACTGTGTTTAATGTAGAGCAAGGTTGTTGAATTAAATATTTGGTTATACAGGACAGGAAACCATTTTCCACCTGATTGTTTTGGTGTCACATTATTATTGGACACGTTCCTCTAAGTGGCTAATAAACCATAAACCAAATCATTTAGAATTCTTTTCGTGATGTGCATTTATAATCATGTGGAACTTCAATGCAAGAGGAAAAATTTTCTGTTGTTATATTGGATCCTTGGGACACTACTAAGTTTTCGGTAAGACTGAATTAATTTTTTATCTTATCATCTCACCTTACCTATCTTATACTATCAGAAGCATGACATTTTCCATTTTTCTCTCTTCATTGGCGTTCAGTTTTCAACAAGCCAATGACAAACGCATTTGGCCAAAAACAGATGGAAAGAAGCTCGATTATGTGAATGGGAACCATGGGAATGGGAAAGTCCAAGAGTGGCAAGAGCTGTGTCAATGGATTATCTGCCGTGACCTTCTCTTGCTACACAATGTAATTAGCACTGTAGCTATCCAGGTGTGTTTGAAGATAAATAATCCAGCATGCTGTAGTGTGGAAGTCAGTAGAATTTTTCAGTATGCTGGAATAAGCAAAGTCTCCTTTTGCCTCCCAAGAAGTCCTAAACTCTGTCTGATTAAAAGAAGCAAGTTGAGGTAAATTTTGCTCGGGTAATTTTTCTACCATTACCTTGCTAATATATCTCACTTAGCTGATTTTCTTTGCTGATGAAAGGTTAGACTAGTATCAGTTCTGGTAGTTAGTGCAGTTGGGTAAGAAAATTCTAGCTAACTGTGAAAATCATGAGCTTCCAGAGACTGAATGATGTTTTCAGGCAAAATGGTGTAAATGCTTTAAAATGAAAATCATCCTCTAACACTTTTAGATTTTACTTTTTAATATTTACGTACGTTCAAACGTAGTGACTTGCCCTTTTTCTGGGTTCTTCCAATTATAATTAAGTAGGATTTTGACTCTATATTTCACTTAAGTAGAATTTCTCAGCACTTTTCCCACACCTGGTTTTTCACTGTAGTGTTACGGAACCAGAAGTCCTGAAATAACACCCTTGACTTTTGTTGTTTTACAGTGAACTGTAACGTAAAAGTTAGAGTACTCGCAGTGCTGTCAGTCTGAGTTCAGCACCACGGACAGCCACCATAACAATAACAAATGCACGTGGTTCCTGGGCAGAGCCAATCCCCAACCACAGCTGGAAAACATCCACAGCCTGCAGACAGTGCAGAGAGAAATGAGAGGTTTGTTTCCCCCCCCCTTTTTTTCAAAAAGGCAGGGTAAGCCTGAGAGCATGAGAATGTTCACAAGAAATTGAAAGTGTAACACACCCTGGGATGTTTGCCTGCAAGGATGTCATCAGTAGATTACGTTTCATTTCAGATGAGATTTATTGAGCAACAATGCCACCTTCCAAAATGTGTCTGTGTGTGTGTGTGTGTGTGTGTGTGTGTCTGTGTGTGTGTGATGCCAATGTTATGTCAAATAACAACTTTTTGTCTAATGTTTTTTAAATAGTACTATTAAATAATAACATTTTAACTAAATTTTGCAATAAATCGAAGTAAATTAAATCTCAATTTACTAAGTAAAACTGGTGGCATTATGTTCCAAGTGGCTGCTGCTGTCACCGTGATGGTCACTGTGCTCTCCAAATAACAGTTCTTCTTTAAACCACATGGTGGTGACTCACACTAAGTAAATGTATCAGGTGATGGCCTAGGCAGATGTAAAAAGGGCTAAAATAAAATAAGATAAGATAAAATAAAGTAAAGTAAAGTAAAGTAAAGTAAAGTAAAGTAAATAAAATAAAATAAAAAGGTTGACTTCAAGGAAATTCATTTTAGCATTTAACTAGGCTTTATTATTCACCTTACTATTACTTACTTCACTTTTAGTCATGCTAATTTTACATTAGAATATTTGAATTGGTATAATAGTATTTGAATTATTTTTTTACACAAATTGAATGTTTTTATATAAAATATTTTTTGTTACTGCATTATTCGTCTTCGTCTTCTGCTGCTTAATCCTGTATAGGGTCGCGGGGGGAAGCTGGCGCCAATCCAAGCTGACATTGGGCGAGAGGCGGGATGCCAATCCACCGCAGGGCGACAGAGACAGACAACCATTCACACTCACATTCACACCTACGGGTAATTTAGAGTAGCCAATTAGCCTAATCCCCACTGTGCATGTCTTTGGACTGTGGGAGGAAACCGGAGTACCTGGCGGAAACCCACACAGACATGGGGAGGACATGCAAACTTCACACAGAAAGGCACCCGTGCCGAAACCGGGGCTCGAACCCAGGACCTTCTTGTTGTGAGGCGACAGTGCTAATCACACAGCCACTGTGCTGCCCTACTGCATTATTATTATTATTATTATTATTATTATTAATAATAATAATAATAATAATAATAATAATAATAATAATAACAACTATATTCTATTTCTTTACTGTTTTTACTACCACATAAAGCAGCTTGAGTACCATCTTAAATACATGATCCATTCTTCTTCTTCTTCTTCTTCTTCTTTTTCTTATTATTATTACTCCTGCTTAGCACCCAGTGTTCCTGGAATAGGCTGGATAAATTAAATAGTTATTATACTGTATGTCTTAGAGGAATGGTTTTGGTGGATGGCGCCAAACGACTGAGCCTCTCCTTTGAGAACCATGTGTAAACCTTTTGGGGTTCATACAGCTGCCGCAAAAGCAAACTGCAGATGTTTTCTGGTAAGGCCAGAAAGAAATAAGAAATCATTACATATCACACATCTTACTTATTCCTCAGGAAAACAGCTGTTGTAATTAATTCATTCATTTTCTATATCGCTTAAGCATTGACGGTCGTGGGAAAGCCGGACCCGATCTCAGCTGGCTTCCGGCACAAGATAGAGTACACCATGGACGGGTCGCCAATCCATCACTAACACAGAGACAAACAACTGTTCACACTCACATTCACACCTATGGGCGATTTAGAGTAGTCAGTTGACCTAATCTTCATGTTTTGAGATTATGGGAGGAAGTTGGAGTACGTGGAGGAAACCCATGCATAAACGGGGAGGACTTGCAAACTTCCCACAAAAAGGGACAAACCCAGGACTTTCTTCCTATGAGGTGGCAGTGCTAATTACTACATCACCGTGCCACACTCAGCTGTTATAAGCCTGATTTATAGCATGAGTGAAATGAGTGTACGTTTTCCAGACCTCATCAATCTTGTCACAGAGTCTAGTGATTTAAACCAGTGCGGTGTGTATGTGTCAGCGGAAAGAAATTGCCCATAGTGGTGCAAAACCACAGTGTTTTTTTCTTTTTTGTGAAATCAGATGAATTTTACTGTTTTTTCCCCAGACACATCCTCTTTTTGAGACTTAAAAAAAAGGGGTTTGAGGCAGGGGTTTTAAAATTTCAGAAAAGGTCTGCGATTCGGCTTTTGCTCTCTACATTCGCCATTCATTTTGTGCGTTTCTGTCCGACCCACACCACCCCCTGCCCCCAGTGACCTCTTTTTCGAGGACCAAAATATGGCTACCCTCAGCCAACTCCACATAAACAGATTAAAATCATGAGTAACCATTAACATGGTGAAGATCTAGTGAGAAGCAGTTCTGCAGGCCGAAACATCTTGTTGATGAGAGAGCTCACATGATCACTCTTTACTGAACAGTGTTGAGGAGAAAAGAAGTTCAGAATGCATAAAACATAAACCCTTGAGGCTGACAAGCCCTGTCAGCCAAGAATTAATTAATTTGAGCCTATAATGAGTGCAGGATCATCCACGCTAGACACACAAAAAACCTGGAAAATCACCATCTCATCAGGCAAATCTTGATTTGCATGAATCTATAGACTGTTTTGACAGTTCAGACCGGTGGTGGAAGTATAATAGTGATGGGATTGTTTTCTTGCCACATAGTGAGCCTCTTAAACCAAGGTTTGCATATTCACAGCCTATCTGAGTATCACATCACTTAATAGCCACAATCTACCCATTGTATACTTCCAATATGACTTCACGAATGTCTCTGCCTGGTTCCGTGAAAGTAACAAAATAACAAAGTAGCTTTTAAAAGATGAAAACAACAATGTGCTTTACTTTCTAAGATGAGTAAGTGAGCATTCGAAGAAACTCATGCACAAACCAATGTACGATGAGGGAGAATCAAAAACTAAATGCGACTTTTAAAATACGCAATACCCGGAACAAAGAGAAGCTCGTGAAATGCAACATATTTCCTCGTCCATTGCCTGTTGGATAGTCTAACCGTGCACCTACTCCAAGAAAATCATGTTAACGGTCTTTAGGGACATGAAGGTTCCTATTCTGGGGCATTTCCAAGCGCATGGGCAAACAGTGAACAGTGCAAATTCCTGTGCGTTGCTGCGAAATGAACTTCAACCTGCAACTCGCAGCAAAAGAAGAGGAATGCTGTCCAAAAACAGTCTTTCTGCACCATGACGATGCACCTCCTCATACAGGATCAGGGACAGCAGAGACAGCGCAACGGCTCGGGTTCCAACGTCTCCCACGTCCTCCTTACAGCCCGGATCTGGTCCTGAACCATTATCATATCTTCGGTCCCCTGAAGGAGGTGCTGAGCAGTCCCAGATTCACCTCTGATGATGAAGTAAAGGAAGCGGGGCTCACCTGGCTTCTTCGGGAGCAGGCAAAAAACTTCTTCTCTGTGGGAATCCAGAAACTAGTTGAACGATACAACGAATGCATGGGGACTATGTGGAAACGTGATATGTTCAACTCCTCATAGTTACTTCTATTAAGCTAAAAGAGTAAATGTCTCCTGGTGTTACCACAACCAGGTGTTTATGCTTAGTCCACTGTTTTGACTTGGGGTTCTGTGTGAATGAACTACCCAGTTTTATTCATGCTAGCATTCTGTCACAACCTCCAAAACACATCAGTGTCAACATTTTTGAAAGAACCAGATCATCTATCCAGGAAGTCACTTAACTCTTTTCCCCTAAATGTGAATATGTGTGTTTATACAGATGGCTTAAATTAGACAACATTGCAACCCGGTGTTGGGCCAACAGAAATTGTGAGAACAGCTCAGTGTTGGTTCTCTATTTAATTTTTTGAGGCTTTGGAAATTTACTGGAAATTAACACCATTGCTCCAGAACATAAGCCCTCAGTTGATTTTTTATCATGGTGCTGGAGAGTGCTCTCTGTCAGTGTGTTGCCCTGAAATCTTCCATACGTGACCGGCGTTGAGATCTTGTGATTTACACCATTTTCATCCTCATCAAAACCTTCAGTGAACCCTCATATCGTGATGATAGATGTGTGTAAGTGAAGCAATTCCATCAACTTTTAAACTTTTCCAACATTATCTTATGGTTGTTCAGAGGGAAGTATCACCGCCTTATGGCACGAAGGTCACTGCTTTGATCCAGAGTTTAAGAAACTATCTGTGTGGTGTTTTACACATGTTCCGAACGTTTCCATAGCTTTCGTCAGTGTTTATCAGTTTCCTTTCGCTCTCTATCTATCTGTCTGTCTGTCTGCCTGAGAATCTTTTTTAGTAATTATCAAAAAAATAAGCAGTTGTATGTGTCATTGTAAACAGCTGTCACTGTAACAAATGCCATTGTAAACAGCGGATGATTGGATTTTGGAGCGGATCTAAACTGGGTCAAGCTCACAGCTCACGGAGTCATATGTCTGAAATAGTTTTCTTCAACAGTTTCATTTTTGTTGAAAGGATACTTTAAGGGTATTTCAGGCATGCAAATTGGTATCAAAAACACTAGGCTTGTTGGTGGTGGATTCATCCTTGTATCACGTTCTAGCTGTTATCTGTGTTGCTTATCTTCCTGGTTGGGAGAGATACTGGAGACAATCCCAGCTGACTTCTGGTGGGGTTAGGGTTGCCAACCGTCCCGAATTACGCGGGATATCCCGGAAAATGGGTGATTTTGATTTGTCGCGTCCGGGACAGCTCCAGTCCCGCATTCCAATCACAACCTCGTCGCCCAATGATAGTGTGGCGAAAGCGGGTTCCTTCCATCGCCGGATGCTCACACAACACAGAAGACAACAACTGGCTCTTTTAAGAAAACCTCAATCAACAGCTCAGAAGGCTCTTTTATGTAGCACACTAGTTGCATAAGCAGCTTAGCTCTAAAAAGAACATGCATACGCACAATAAACAATTGTGAACACACACATAAAACACATATTTACACCATAAACGCAAGTTTTTACCTCAGAACATTAGAAGCTGAGAAAGTTGGCAACCCTAGGTGGGGTACACTCTGGACGGATCACCAATTCATTACAGGGCTAACACACAGACAAACAACAGCTCACACTCACATTTCCACCTATGGGCAATACCAGTTGACCTAACCTAGATATCTTTAGACTGGGAGAGGAAACTGGAGTACCCACACAGGCTTGGGGAGAACATGCAAACTCCACTGAGAAAGGCCCTAGTCATCCAGCAGGTTTGAACCCAGAACCTTCTTGCTATGAGAGCTACCCATTGCACCACAGTGCTGCCCCATGTTGAGTTCTGCTTGTTGCATGTTTATTATGATTACTTTTATCTTTCTCTTTGTTTCTAAAATGGCTAGCATGCATAGCTAGCATTTGCTTCATCAAAGCTGCCCACTAAACAGGTTATTTTAAGACCCCCCCCAGATTTGGGACATATTGGATGCTTGACACATGTGTATGAGTTCATGACATGACATAAATTTCCGCCAATTCTGAGTGACGACCCTGACACAACACTGACAGTTAATTACCATTACATAACTATCAGGGTGACTCACCGCAGTTCAGGAACAGATTATGTGAAAGGACAAAAAAAACCTTTTTAAGATTCCTTATTCACATAGATTTCTTCTTTTCTCTTTAGATATAGTTCCTCTTTTTTTTTCAGTTTCAGTAATAGTTAATGATGTGGAATAAAACCTTACTGGCAGTGTAGCTAAGGTGACCAGATTTCTGGGAAGCAAACTGGGGACATTTTGGTTAGAATGGGGTGGGGGTGGGGGGGTGGGGTGGGGATCGTTGTTAAAATGTTGCCGCCACCGGGACGGTCAATGGGGGGTGGGTGGGGGTGGGGGTGGGGGATAGCGTTGTTAAAACGTTGCCACCACCGGGATGGTCTACGACCCGGGGGGGGTGTTTGGGGGTCACGGCCAAAACCGGGGACATTTCCAGGGACAGGTGCAGCCGGAGACAGGGCATCATAAACGGGGACTGTCCCCGGAAACCGGGGATGTCTGGTCACCCTAAGTGTAGCAGCAGTTTCATTAGGTTAAACAAGGTTAAATAAGAGATGACCACTGAGGCACACACAACACCAACGTCTCCATTGTTAAATCTGATGAAGCCTAAGTAATCTGCGGTCAGACCTTTGAATACGTGGGGAAAAAAAACCTTCCACACTGGTATGACATAAACAAATGAGCATTCAAGCTAGAAATCTGGGGCATGCTGTTTAAAAAAGGATTTATCTACATTAATGTACAGTTCATTGGAAAAAACAAAAATCAAGATTCTTTGTGTAGCAGAAGCCATGCAAGATGTACTCTACTTTTAACTACAGGTCGTCTTAGAAGCCCCCAGTGGATGTCGTTGCAAACAAACGTGCAGAACTTTAACTGAATTTCAGTGCAATTCAAGTTCATTCGGATGTACTTTTTAACAACAGACGTCATGAAGCAGGGTTGCAGTTTGATTGAAAGAAGTTCATTAAACCCCCCTGATCTCAGCCCAGCTTGATCACATGACCTCCTGAAAACGTACACAAATTTTTGTAATGTCGGTTGTGTCATTAGCTTGTCAGTGTTTTTGGATATATATAAAAATCACAACCAAGTGGGTGGCACGGTGGTGTATTGGTTAGCCCTGTCACCTCACAGCAGGAAGCTCTTGCGGATGGATGGATGGATGGATAAAAATCACAACCAAATCTTATTGATTGCAGGTATATTATAAAAACAACACCAACCATTTTTGAAATCTGTTAGAATTTGTACCATCAGCATACATCTGGACTTGTTTTTTTATATCCTTAAGCTGTTTTACTCAGATGTGGGATTTTAATAGCTTCCCAGAATTTCAGAATGTCTACTTAGCTGGCAGATGCCTTGATGATCAAGCATCTATCATCTGCCCAGAGGGAAGGAGCTGAAAAAACAGTAATCTTGGACTTGAGGGCAGATGATGGCTCATTTATCTGACATCAAAACATGCATTGCTCATCTCTATAAACCAGTGTGCGGTAGTGTTGTAGTCAAGACCGGCTGGACCGAGACCAAGATATTGTCGAGACCGGAGGGTATCAAGACCAAGACACTGCCGAGACCTGAGCGTATCAAGACCAAGACAAGACCAAGACCAAACCATGACACTAAGGCGAGACCGAGACCAAGACCAAGCCCGAGACCACGACCAAGGCCAAAAACCAAGTAGTTAGAATCGACATGACATATCAAGTGTATAACAAAAGGCATTGCTGTAAAGTGTCATGATTAATCAAATTCATG
>JAQMCW010167470.1:0-11243 GCA_030068335.1 Chrysichthys cranchii
GACGATATAAAAATGGCGTCCACAAACGAAGTGATGAGTTAAAATGTAAGCGCTAGTGACGCTGTTTCCGGTCATACGCACGTATAATATGTTCTGTGGTCAGACGTCATTTCCGTTTCAAACGCGAGAAGAATTTTAGATATATAGATAAATAGTACCTTAAATTTAAGGAGAGTTTAGATACAAATAATGGAGTTCATACAAATGTGGATTAACGGTGGATCATAATATTATATTCTAATATCAAAATAACTTATCCCAGTCTTGTTAATACAGTAAGATTTAATCCGCTGTGCTTATTTACCTGAATACAGTTTTCAGGTGGAACATTGCAGGGTAAACAGAAGTCCTTGAAACTCACATAGCCTTGATCATTAATGTTCCATTGTTTTTGCTCTCTAGAAAAACGACAGATGATAAGATGATAAAATATTTTTAAAAATGTGTCCGTACATTTATGTCGGCAATTTCCGAAGCCCCAAGTCCTAAAAGCTCGAGTCAGGATGTGCTCTTGCCAAATTGTATGCAATTTCATGTTATGCAGACAATTATGCAGGTTTATTTCTTAGAATAAAAATGACAGGGCACGCTACAAACGGAAAATAATCAATAGTCAACAGCATGTCCTCTCACTCACTCATTCCCGCATCTTCTGGAGCTTAATCCAGTTCAGGGTCGCGGGGGGAAGCTGGAGCCAATCCCAGCTGACTTCGGGCGAGAGGCGGGGTTACACCCTGGTCAGGTCACCAATCCAGCGCAGGGCGACACACAGAGACAGACAACCATTCACACTCACATTCACACCTACGGGTAATTTAGCATAGCCAATTAGCCTAATCCCCTCTGTGCATGTCTTTGGACTGCTGGAGGAAACCAGAGTACCCGGAGCAAACCCACGTGGACACGGGGAGAACATGCAAGCTCCACACAGAAAGGAGTTTTTGGGGTTCGAACCCAGGACCTTCTTGCTGTGAGATGACCACCACACCACCGTGCCGCCCACAGCATGTCCTGATATGTCTTATTCTTCTCATACCACTGGAATTTTCCAACTTCCAACGTTAGCAATTTATTTAATTAAGAACAGATCATACTTTAAATGTCCATGCATGTAGTTACCTTTAACGTGGCATACAACGTTCACTAAACAGGTTAAATCAGGTTGCACGGTATACAATGGCAGCTCTTTTTTCCTCTTGATGTTAATCAGACAAAAAAAAATTATAGCTTATCAGGTTACAAATAAACTGCACAAAGTCCTCTGTCCTAAAGAGCGTGTCCTCAGGCTCAAATACACAGTACAGAGTACAACACATAAATGGTGGAGTCCACACCAAATGTGTGTTAGTGCCATGGGGAAACCTAACTTTCCCACATGTGTCCTATGATATCCCGAAAAGGCAAATGTACTGTAAGATACTGCATTGTAACAGTTATGATTATTACTCACTCATGAATATTGTCTCCGTTTTCACCGAATAACTTGTTGGTGCTGCAGAAAGGTCCGTTGATGCAAACCACACACTTCGGCTAGACGGGTTATGGCAGGAAAACAAATTTGGTTGTTATAGACTTGTGCAATAGAACGATTTTATGATCTCTACATGATAATACATGGCCGTGATGTGCAGTGATGTATATCTCGGATTATGTTACCAGACTTGCACACCTTTAGACATTTCGCATAGCAAAACGGCAATTTAGCCTCAGACTAAAACTCATAAATAAGTCCTTTTTTTCCCCGCAATAAAAACAAGGGATGAGCTGAAATGATCTGTGCACACGTTTTGCACTCTGCAGTATTAAAAGGGGCCGGCTCGCCCTTCCAGGAATCCTCATTTTGAGCAGAGAAGATCAAACGGGCCTCCAATGAAGTGTCTAAATCTAACGCTTCACAAATACAGTGGAACCTTGGACTGCGAGTGTTTTGGAAGACGAGCAAAAAATTGCAATAAATTTTGACTTGGTTCACGAGCGATGTCTTGCAATATGAGTAGTATGCATAGATTTCATCTGCCGAGCCTCACGTGATCACGACTTCTCTCTCGCCTAGCCTGTTATGTCATTTTGCACCATTTAACGTCTACTGAAAAGGCATAACCATATATCACAGGTTAGCTAGTAAATTTACTGGCTACCTAAACTCCTAGATCAGGCAGGTGTGTGTAAATGCATAGGAAATGCTGGATATTTAATACAATTATATTATTGCTATTGTCATGTAACGTAAAAAAAAAAAAAAAAAAACTTCATTAGAATTATTACAGAAGTGCCAGGATGTGATTAAATAGTTCAGCGTTTAAAGTCAACGTGTCTTACGTTAACTGAAAGGGACGCAGTCATCCATAGAGCTACGAAGACCCCAAATGAAATCCCAATAATGGCAATCCGATCCTCACACACCTGTGGGTGATCACGCAGAATCTGCCACGCTGCCTAGGGAACACACACACACACACACACACACACACAGCATTTGCCAAGAGTTCACTAGGTCAGCGATTACGAGTACCATCAGTCTAAATCCCTATCAGGGAAAAACTGTGTGAAAAAGAGACAAAGGATTTTTTTTTTCTAATAAAGTGCTAATTTAAGTATTTGGTGAAGAGATATGGTTTTGTTCTCTGTTTCCATCAGCGGTTCGGAGGCAGCGTCGTAATCCAGACTCAAAATGACGAGGAACTGCACATGCACCTCATTGGCCTCTGTGGACGGAAATTGACGATTCCTCCGAATGTTATAGGTGATAATTTGATGTGAGGTGAGAAGTACAGCTAGTTGTCCATGGTTACCTCAAGGATGCATGACAGATGGTGAGATCTGAGAGTTGTCTACGGAGATCTTGAGTCTTCAGGGATATACAGCAGCTCACTTATGCTGGGATTAGGTTTCACCTGATGAGCTGCTATCCACGATGTGATGTCCGCCAGACGTGCTGAGATCCGTCCAGAATCATGGGTGTCAGTGAGGAAAGACAGAGTGTGAATTATATAATGACTGACTCTTTTCTCCAGGAAACCAGATCAACGCAGACATCTGCTTCAGTGAACTGAAGTCTTCCAATCCGTACAGCATCTTGCTTGTTTAACGTAATGTCTGAGGGCTGTACGTGGCTGATGATGATAAATCCAATCCAATCCAATCCATTTCACCAGCTCATGGGGCACGTACTACCAAACAACTTTGTAATCAGGGGTCACCATTAGAGTACTTTAAAGCAAACCTGCCAGCAAGTAGTCATACGTATGAACTAATACAATTATTCAGCCTTCAGCACACATGGATTTTGTTGTTTGTTTATTTTTATGAGTCATTTACTCAATAAGGTAAAAAAACCTCCTGAATTCCTGCGTGAAAACAAACGGTGAGCATATTATAAAAGCTAATATCATAAAGGCAAAAGACTGACTGAACCACCACAGACACACAAAAGACTATTAAAAGTATTTAAGAAACAATTTAAACTCATCCATTGTCTCACTGTTCAGGACTGAGCTCCAGTGTTAGCCAAAATTTAGATTTGATCATATACCACATATTATATTGGGAACGAAATGGAAATGGCACACTGGAAATGAAAGAACATGCTATCAGCTAGCTAACGTTAGTTAGCTAATGTTAAGTAAGGCAAACATTAGCTTTAGCTACATAAAATTAGTTAGCTAAACAGTAACTGAAAGTAAAAGTTAGAAACTAGGTAACATACACACGTTCATCTGTAGACATGATCTAATTAAAAACAATTTGAAGGTAAGAAAGTTAGACCAGCTAGATAGCTAGCTAGGCCTCGTTAACCAAAAGATTTCTGGAGATACAGGTTGCATCCCCCCTGAGCAAGATCATGGTTGTTTAATTTACTACTGTGTTTATAGTTCAGCAAATAGGACTGATCTTTCTACAGAAATGGGCAGGATTGGTTAGAATTCCAGTGGAAGAGGCAGGCATGGATATCCCCAACACATTCCTCACCTATAACTGCACTGTAATATACAGGATATGTAGTAAAACATATTTTGGACTGCTTAAATACAAGGCAGTTTTATGACCACAGCATGTAAATGCTCTGTTGGATGATTAAGAATCAAGAAGGTAAAAAGAATCTTACCTTGAGGTAGGAGTTTCCCACATTGACACGTTTCATGGGTCCAGGAAGATCTTTATGATCAAAGTAGGCTAAAGTCATGGAGGCCAGCCCGTGTGAGGCGAACAGAGCAGCCCGATACTCCATGAGGCCTCGACCCAAACCCCACAAATCTAAAACGGCAGGAAACGGGCCCGGACCTGGAAGAAAAGTGGTGGAACAAAGTATGTAAGGCATTTGAGAGAAATTCTTCACTAGGGAAACCTCACAAAAGGAACTTTTGCCATTTTGTAATCATGTCTGGAAGTAGGGAAAAATATCTGAGTAACACTTTGGGATGGAAATTTGCCTAGAAGTCACCCACCGAAAGAAAGAGCCTGGTCCTTTGAGAATCTCTTTATTAGCAAGCATGCAGTTCGGACAGGATACAGGAAAAGAAACAGGTAGCAATCAAGGAGCAGAAGATATCTCACTTTAGTCCCATGTCCCTACAAAAGGTGAAAACTGGTCGAAACCAGCTCTCTTCTCACTCAGGGTTGATCTGCACATCTTGTTCAAGGGCAAGGTCCTAGCGTCTCCATATTATCTACACTTTATAGCTCGTTTTGGAAAGATGACCAGGAGAGAAAAGATACAGAAGTCACGCCATGCATGACTCCTCACTATTATACTAAGAAGCAGAAATTTACTGAAGGCCGCAAGCATACGCACTTACACGAGCAAGCGCAACATTTTTAACATCTTAACTATAATATTTTGTGAGTAAATAATCCAGTAAAGTTTACACTAAAAACATCAGCATAGAGAATTCGCTCGGATTCAACTCAATGGTTCACTAACGTGTAATTGGAAAGAGCTCAGGCTGGTTTTGAAATCCCACAATGCACTGCAGAAGGGTAAGTATCCACACAATATGGCCTACGGAATGGCAAGCACCCAGAATGCACTTTGGCACTTTGGTAGGATACAGGGAGTAGGCTGAAATTTCAGACACAGCACCACCCCAATGAAGAAAGGTGTGGCTTTGGTGGGTGTCGGTCCAATAGAAAGCATGACAAGTGAAGGAGGCATGGCCTCGGCGGGTATCACTCTCAGTAAAAGAAGTGTCGCATCTTTGGCACTCAGTACCAGGAACCAAGTGAACATTTTTTTTTGGTCCAGAGTTGGACTAATTAAGTCATGGTGAAGGAGGTGTGGTTTTTGTGCTTGTCACCCTGAACGAAGGAGGCATAGCCTGTGTTAGCCTGTCAAACTAACCTGGAGGTAGAAAGAGAGTCCCCACCACTTGGTTTTGCCGTATTTCGATCCTCCTCACGCCTGGCGCCATGTACCAGCGCTCAAGTGAGACCGTAGCTAGCTCATGCTCCCGGCTAATCTGGACACCTTTGGAGGAATTAACAGGAGAAATGTGGCCTTCCAGCACGGACACGGCCATGGTGTATGGCATCTCCACGTCTTTCTTTCTCAACCTTAAAGCAAGGAACAGTAACTGGATAGTCACACATTTCTGTATTTCATTTATTTATCATTTATCTCCAGACACGCATCGAGAGTTAGAGACTGGCTACAAGTTATAAAAAAGGAAGCCAACATCTATGAAGTAAAACATTGACACACAGGCAGATCTATTAAACCATTACCGAACTTCAGGCGCTAGAGATGTTATCTACAAAGGTTATGGCTTTATAAATAAATAAATAAATATGCATGAATAAAAGATGTCATAAAAGAAATAAAAGCTTTTATGATTTAAACTTGCTTTGGTCATGGTTCCCTCTTTATAAATTGCCTGATGGCAACTTTTCCCCCTACCTCAGACCTTGTTTTCCACTAGGTGCAAGCTGAAGACTCCAAAATAGGCCCATTGGGTCACAGCCAACATATGAACCACCGACAGAAGGGTGTTTTGTCACTGTTACAGATAAAGAATGGATTTAATTTATCTTCTGGTAAATTAAAAAACATGATCCTAACTATCGGGGGAAAATAAGAATAAAACCACTAACGGTCTAGTACTCCATCCTGATCGGTGTGGTAGTAGGCGACTGACTGCCACAAATTTCCATCCTCGCATATCATTCGAGCTTTCATGGTCACGGGAGAGTTTTGTGGCAGATAATATCCCTTCAGAGCGATCGGCTCATCAATTAAAGCACGACATGGGGTGGCTCTTAATAATGGAGCTGGTCTACATGTTGTTGTCCATCTCACCGTATCTGCACAGAACAGAAAACTATACATTCTCACACCAGTTTGAAACAGAACATGAGGGGTAGAAAAAAGAAAGTGTTAGACTTGGGTTTAGTGTGTTAGTACAATAGTTACTGTATAAATTAAATCTTAATCTTGGCTTCTATAATGATTAAAGGGTTAAGTTAATGTGTTATGGTAAGGTGGTGCAAACAGTGGAAAACCTGAAGACATGGACTTTGGAAGGACTACACAAGATGGAAGGAAAAATAAAGAAAAAGATGATCAAAAGGCTACATTTTCTCAGTTTGAGACTCCTAGAAGATGGCAGTTAGGCCTCAGTCATGATGATGTTCTCTCCAAAATGCTGCAACACCCTTGAACACGGGGAGACACATTAGATTATATAATATATTATTTATTATTAGTAGTTTCGCTTAGTTATATAGCAAGATAGTAAGTCAAAATAATGATTTAACTTCACACTTTTCAGGGCTTCCATGCCACTACAAGAGCTCAGGAACAAGGCTTCTGATTTTCACATTTCAGGATCAGAAAATACTCACATGTCACTCGGTGTCCCAGTAAACCCGAGCTCACCTCTATATAAATGTCACACTACTGTTTCACTGCTTAATGCCACGTGTGCTAATTTATGGCTTAATTCAGAACCACATAAATGTATTAATTGCTTTTAGCACCAAAACCGCAGCATTTCAGGCGTAAGTTTATTTGCCAGGCTATAAATAATAGGTGTAATAACTAACTAACTAACTAACTAACTAACTAACTAACTAAATGAATGAATGAATAAATAAATAAATGAACAAACATGAATAAACAAACAAATAAATAAATGTATAAACAAACAAATACACAAACAAACAAACAAACAGTCAAATAAATAAATGAACAACTAAATAAATAAATGAACAAATAAATATGTAAAATAAATGAGCAAGTTAATAAATAAGCAAACAAACAAACAAATTAAAAAGAAAGAAAGAAACTAATAAATAAAAAAATGAACAAATAAACAAATGCATGAATAAATAAATAAACAAATAAACACACGAACAAACAAAACAAACAAACAAACGAACAAACAAAAAAATAAATAAATGAACAAACAAACAAACAAATAAATAAACGTATAAACAAACAAATACACAAACAGTCAAATAAATAAATGAACAACTAAATACGTAAATAAATGAGCAAGTTAATAAATAAGCAAACAAACAAACAAATTAAAAATAAAGAAAGAAACTAATAAATAAAAAAATGAACAAATAAATAAATAAATGAACAAACAAACAAACAAACAAATTAATAAATAGTGAGGTCCAAGCCCCTACCGTGATGGATGTCATTCTTTATTAAAGCGCGAGGACAAATGATTTGTTTGTGGACCAGAGCTGATGATGAGCGGCGGTAAACTGATCCCCACATGGTCGTCTGACGCTCAAGCGCTTCTTTCTGCTGATCTGCGTTCAGTTCAACACCGCTGTTTGTTTCCTGCAGCGAAGCGCGATGTTCCGCGCTTATCGTTACCACGTGACTGATGACGTCAAACGCTTCAACAAGGCAACGAAACCCCGGAAGAAGGTCTGACTGGAAAGAGTTCCCGCTTTCTTTCAGGGTGAAGGAGAGGGGGCGAGTGGGAGGAGCATAATAATAATAATAATTAATATTCATGAGGAAACTGTCACCTGATTGGCCGGTGAATGCCTTCGTTTCCGGACCCTGCCCAATCAGGCAGGAAGTAGGGAAGAAAGCGCTTTTTGGCACTCTGCAGAAAGGAATTTTCTTCCTGCAAACTTTAAAAGGTGTGTAAAGGTTTACGAAGGGAAATGTAGAGGAAACATCTGAAAACTGACTAACACCAAATAAAGTAAATTATTATTCTGTCAGGTAAATGTGTTATAATTATAGCTATTATTATTAAATATTAAAATTATTAATAATAATAATAATAATAATAATTATTATTATTATTACTATTATTATTATTATTATTATTATTATTATTATTATTATTATTTTGTACGACCACAAAAATTGGTGAATAACAGCAACAGCTTATGCCAAATATTAAGTGCTGCAGCAACACACCCTAAAGGACCCTGATGGAGGTCTTTCCTGGTAAATTATTTCATTTTGTTATCTTAATAATTATTCTATATTTTATCCAAAATGCTTTGCCCTATTCCTTCTGATGTGCAGACACAAATATCATTATATCCAAAATGCTTTAAAAAAAAAAAAAAAAAAATCTTGAACAACTCGCTGTACCTCTGACCACTTTATACATCTTCTATTGAAAATTTACTTTCTACTACTCAGTATTTCACCAATTGAACTTTTGAATTTTAATCATTATTGTTGCTATTGATATTGCTATGGTTTTTAAAAAACAGTTTTTTTTTTTCTTTTTCAGAAAACAACATTTGAATGAAGGCTTGCTGGACATGATCTTAATGGATGCCCAGCTACTGTTAATGATTAAAATGAAAGCTTCAGGCCAAGGCCTTCAAGCTCTCAGATCCTATATAGATCATCCATGGTAGGAAGGCCTTGAAGACGTTGATGGAAACAAAACAAGGCCACCAACATAAAGGCTATTGTTGAGACAGGCTGACTGTTGAGACATTCCCCAACTGTTGACATGTGGACATCCTGGAACATGGATTCTTACTTGCCCGAGATGCCACTTCATCACAGAAGTGTTACAAAAAGGTTTCCGCAAACTCACAGAGCAATTCACCTAGCTGAGGACCAGGACACCTGAATGGCAGAATGGCTTAATTATGAAACACTCTTCTCTCACATTGGTATACTTGTCATTGCTATACACTGCTTTATTAATAAACATGAAATGTATGTATAATTAGTGCTAACTGATTGTTTCCACTTTATATTGTTTGCAGTGATTTCAACTAATGACAAATTTGGGACCACATATTTGACCACTTTATTGTAGCACAATCACATCCATAATGTATTCACATAAGTAACATGCTTTATTGAATCACTTTAACTGTATTTTAATCAGGACATAGCAGCAAATACACAACATTTCCATGCACATAATGGATTAAAACTAGGAAATCCGCAAGGTGATTGGTTGCAGACTCGAATTTATGACTGCTGTAATGTCTGTTCACCACCAGATGTCGCTGTGTTCTATAATTTCAATGCGCAACATCATAAGGCTTCATCTTCCTGTCACTATTTTTATATCCATATACTTCATTTGACTGTGTACAACAGTCAATTTTAGGTTTTTTTTTTTATAGCTTTTATTAACAATAAAATGGAAATTAATCAGATAAACGTGTATATGTATCCGCTTTAATACACGAAAGTTTACATACTGTAGATGCATCTCAGGTGTATGGATTCAGGAAGCGTTTCCTTGACAACGCAGAGCTGAACTTTGACCCGCTAAATTAATTTCTTCCGACTGTCCACTATAATTCAAGAACAGCGCTTTAAAACAAACAAACAAACAAACAAACAAACAAACAAACAAAAAATAAGCTTATTAAATTGAGTGATTTTAATCTGCTGCACGAACTAGGAAAGATAAATCTGAATAAAAATGTACAGAGCCTGTTTACATCAAAAATACTATTTCCGGTAATACCGGAAGTACTCTGGGTAGCAACTGCCAAAAGACTTTTATATTGAAACAACAACAACAACACAATATGCCAAGTATCATTATAAATACAGATTAATAGTAGATTAATTTTCATGTGTTTATTCATTTTTGCTTGCATGCTTTGTTTATGCTTTTAAAAATAGAACAAGATTGAAACTTTTGACAAATTTGAAAAAAAAATCCCCTCTTGATTTTACACACACACACACACACACACACACACACACACACACAAAACCTATGGTTTAGGTTTGACACTATAGAAGTGACTTACTTTTTATTCATGCACCAAATTCAGCAAGAATTCTTCTCGAACTTCTGCAATATTTGAGTAACAGACTCTCTCAAATACAATTTTTTTCTTTTCCATTACACCTTGCTTTGTATAGTCTGTACACTGGTCACAAAGTATCTGGTGGCAGAGTGCCAACATTTATGAGCTGTTCAAAAACATTAATCATCAAAAAGTCCTCTTTCACAATGCCATAGGTTTCAAATTCAGTTCCAATACTAATGACCTATTTTGAGTGACCATTGATTTCCCATTGCTCTACTGATTTTCACTGTCAACTAACTATTATGAGATTACTTAAAATTTCACTAGCTAGTAGCCTAAAGCATAATTCAACAGCCTCTTGGCCTCTATTTTGCATTAGGTTATTAACCAAAATCCATGGACGTAAGCCACTTCTAAGTTAACAACATTTTTATGTATCAAATTACAGGATTATTATTTCGTGATTGCAGTACACAACAAATGCAAGGCATAAGATCACTATTTTTGGTTTCTCTGTTACTATTAAATAAGTATTGCCAGTAAAATACTGTCTATATCCTTGAAAAGCCAGAGATATAGTTGCGTAATCAGAATTTATGGTCAGAGACATCCCACAGAGCTTTTATGCATGGATCAAAAAATTTATGCATAGATTGTGAGGATTAGGGGGAACAAATTCCTCTGATAAGACTGTTATCTGTGACATGAATTTGAAAGACAAATGGGGATTATTGTGGCGTGTATGCATGTGTATGTGTGTGTATATGTATGTACACGGTGGAGATGAAAATTAGAGAATAATCAACAATTTCCTAAATATCAAGGTCACTATGTAGTCCTATGTGGAAATGATCCAAACAGGAGTAAAAGAGTAGGATTTTAACCCTGTGTCATGAGATACATACAATCAGAAGCGCAGTATAAGAAATTTAAATGAGATATTTGAAAACAAACACTGATCAAAATTAGAGAACAGCAATGACTGGAGCATGAAGAAAGATCACAACTAAATTTTCTGAAGGTTACAA